>CAKAOI010043420.1:0-15323 GCA_916701655.1 Sebastiscus albofasciatus | reverse complement strand
ACACACACACACACACACACACACACACACACACACACACACACACACACACACACAGAGCCATTTAGCATCCACTGTTATTGTGTTTGCGTGTTGCGGTCTCCATGGTAACAGCAAGGTCAACCACCAACAGAGGGCTGATTACCATTAATTATTATTTATAATTATTCAAGAAGGCTTCATCCACCGTTCTGCTCCATCACTCCATCACTCCATCTATCTATCTATCACTCCATCACTCCATCTATCTATCTATCACTCTATCACTCTATCTATCACTCTATCACTCTATCTATCTATCTATCACTCTATCACTCTATCACTCCATCTATCACTCTATCACTCCATCTATCTATCTATCACTCTATCACTCTATCACTCTATCTATCACTCTATCACTCCAGCTATCTATCTATCACTCTATCTCTCTATCTATCACTCCATCTATCTATCTATCTATCTATCTATCTATCACTCTATCAATCACTCTATCTCTCTATCACTCCATCTATCTATCTATCACTCTATCACTCTATCTCTCTATCTATCACTCCATCTATCTATCTATCACTCTATCTCTCTATCTATCACTCCATCTATCTATCTATCTATCTCTATCTATCTATCTCTATCTATCTATCATCTATCACTCCATCTATCTATCATCTATCACTCTATCACCATCTATCACTCCATCACTCTATCACTCCATCTCTCTGTTTTTATTGTGATGTGTCATTGTGTTGATCCAGTTTCCTGTCTTCTGACTGTCAGAGTGAAGTTGTGAGTTGATTATCTGCTGTCTGTCTACATTCTGCGTTAAGACGCTCAAATAGTCTGTGATCTTTCTGCTTCGCGTTCGTAGACGCAGATTAACCTCTTTTATTCAGCAACACGAGAGAGATGTTTCCATTTCCAGGCTTTTCAAAATAAAACTACTGAGTTAGTTTTAGGAGTAGACACGGATTTCACTTTTTGTTTTTGTGATGGTCGGAACAAAATCAGTTCGTAATAAATATGTCATCCCCGTGATGGTGAGGAAGTATAGAGAGAGCAAACGCCACGCCGGAGGAGGCGGGTCTGAAAACACAGAAGACCGCCGTTCACGTCCCGCGTGAAACCATAAGTCAACGTTGATTCGTTAGTCACGTAACGTCCGTACTTACATTACGGCACTTCCAGGTTATTTTAACCCAAACAGCCATCTAAAGCTTCCTCAGTAGGTTTACTTTGAAAAGACTGGAGTGGAGTTCAGACGCGTTTGAATCTAACGGCGTCTGAAGCCGCGGTCTGTGGTCGGAGCTGCCACATTACCTCTCTCTGTTATTCAGGCTCAGTTTCAGCTCCTGTTCATCGATGATGTATTGAACAGTAACTGACCAATGCCGTGCCCTGAACACTCTTCAATAACCGAGAGCTCTCTCTTTACGCTGGATCCTCCAGAGCGTCTTTGATCCCTCTTAAACTCTGTGATGATGTTTTTTCTTTTTTGCATAAAGAAAGCTCATTTTCCGCTTCACCTTCGGAGCAGCCGAGGAACCAGACTCTAATTTAACCGCTCTGAATGGAATTATTTCTGCCCTCCGTCGTCCGACAGTCATCTGGGAATGAACTGTATTCAGAGCAGATCAATAACCATCACGTTGGAGTGTTATCCGTCATTCGGCGCCGGTGTCGTGTTGTCATTGTTGTTCCTCTCGGCATGAAATCATTTGGCGGTGGAGGTCTGGAACGGTGTCGTGAGCGCTGCGCGCTGGAGGAGCTTTGATTTTGGGGATTTGAAGCCAAACTTATTGAGATATTGGACCCAATCTCAGCCTCTTTTCAAAAGGTTCATTCTGCTGTCCTGTCACGCTGTGTTTCTGTCTCTCCGTGTCACGAGAGTGTTTTCTGTGATTTCACTCGAACACGTGCGCAATAAGGAGAGGATGGAAACGCACCTAATGCCAATCAACGCCTGGAGGCCGTTCTCAGGGCGACGTGAATCTGTGTTGTGAAAAAGAGAAAGAGAAACGTTCACTTCAGGTCGGAGGGGCTTGCTACTAAAACATAAACACCGAATTAGTCCAAATAACCACGAGTGTTTCCTGTAGCGTCTAACGGCGTGCAGGTGTGAAAGGCGGGCTGGAGTCAGATCGTATAGACGATGTACTGTAAAGTTTACAAAAACACCACATCTGATCCACATCTGTAATATCATTTTAAAAACCTCTTAATGTTCTTTAAACTCTGGGTTGAGTCTCTATTTTATTCTCATGAACTTCGGTCAGCAGTTCGTGAAATAGTCACGAGATTGAATGTATTGATTCGTGTTTTTTGTGATGATCAGCATGAAATCAATTCGTATGTAATCCACGTGGTCGTGAACCCGGAAGTACGACGAACGCCACGTAGGGAGGAGGTCGGGGTGTTCATGTCCCGCGTTAAACCACAAGTCAACGTTGATCTATTTGTCACGTAACGTCCGTACTTCCGTTGCGACACCTGTGGTTTTATTTAATCCCAAATCGCAATTGTTTCCTAAACCTAACTAAGTAGTTTTGCTGAACCAAGTCGATCTTTTCCTAAACCTAACTAAGTAGTTTTGCTGAACCAAGTCGATCTTTTCCTAAACCTAACTAAGTAGTTTTAGATCCTCCTTCTGTCCGTCCGTCCGTCTGCATGTAAGATGTGTTCAGATGGACTTCAGGTTTTTTTCTGTTCTACTCAATTTGGTGAAAAACAGAATGTGTCAGAGCCTCTGTGATTATTTAGACCAGTGAACTGATATCTATCAGGTATGACAGTGTAAATCAGAGAGCATTGGAGTTGTTGTAAAGTGTAGTTTATCCCCTCAGAAGGCTCTGGAGCGTCTCTACTGTCCAGTAGTCTGTCCAGTAGTCTGTCCAGTAGTCGTCCCTGACGGAGGTGCAGCAGCTCGTAGGAGACGTGAAGATGAAGACGTGGTTGTCGAGCGGCTGCTTTGCGTCTCCTGACCTGCACTGAGGAAGACTCTCCTCCATTACAGATGAAGACGTCCACCCCGTCTGTCTCTATTCTTTTACCTTGCTGACAAACCAGATTATCACTGGGAGGCCGAGCGCTGAGCCGACCGCGCTCACGGCTCTGACGGTGTGTGTGTGTTTAGCGAGTTAGCGGTGGTGGGTGCGTAGGCGGGACCTGCGTGGGCTGCAGGGCGGCGTCTCATTGGCTGCCGGCAGGTGTGTTTCCTGAGTGGCGGCTCTCTAATGAGCGCCCGTGGGAACGGGACTACGGACCTGCGCTCTAACACGGCCGCAGGCAGAAGGGCCTCCATCTCCCATCATGCCCCCCTCGCACCTCATCCAGATGTGGCTCACGCTGCATTCAAGGCATCTGGGAGAGGTGGTAAAAGCCAGTTTCCTTTCAGCTTAATGTTTCAGTCTATAAATACCACAGTAGTTGTGTTTGGCTCCGCTGTAGGACACAACAGAGACAACAGAAGGTTTCAGTCACAGTTTGGATGGAAAACAGCGTTAAGCTCATTCAGCTCAGCTTCTGGACAGTAAACTCTGCAGAGACACTCAGAGGAACCGGCTGAACGATGGAAACACGCAAAACAACTATTCTGACTTGTAAATACTTCAGTATTATCTCAGTCCTTGGACGGATCCGCTCGGCGCTGGGTGTCTCGGAGGTAAACCTCAAATTGCAAAAACTTGCAAAAAAACTCTGGCGAGACTCAAAACGACCTTTTCTGACCGTAACCAGTCGCAGATGATGTGAGCAGATTGTTTTATGCTAAATGCAGAACCTGTGAGGGTTTCTGATCAATATCTGTCATTGATCTGTGTTGTTCATTGATTTACAATAATAAATATATACATTTACATAAAGCAGCAGATCAGTCCACTCCCATGTTGATAAGAGGATTAAACACTGGACTGATCTCCTTTAAGGTTCATTATGAACAGATAAAACACGTGAGATTAATCACTGATTAAATATTGAATCGATTGACGGCCCGGTGGGAATCTATCGTAACCTTTCATTCATCCGGCCGTTGCTGTGAATTGTGGGAGATGAAGTCTTGGTGTGTTCTCGTCTGCAGGTGAACGACAGCGAAGCTTCAGTCTGATTCAGCTGGATGATGTAACGCACATCACATCACGGTGTCATGTTGTCACAGCATCTTGACATGACACCTCCTGACACACACACACACACACACACACACACACACACACTGCCGGTTTGTTACCTGGCGTCTCACTCCGCCACCCAGCGAGCCGTCAGTCATCCTGACAGCCGTGTTGTTAGCGGCTGGTAGCCCAGAAAGAAAATGGCTTCCAGAACGTGTCTGTGTTTTTATTGTTTTGGACTTCGGCATCAGTCATCATGTTAAAGGTTCATTCTGTCATCTGAATTTGAAATTGTAATTTTTACACATCTGATGTAGTCCAGATGAAACACTGAGATGTGTCGTCTGAACCAGTGAGCTTTAGCGGAGCCGGTCGGGGTTTTAACCTGTGAAACACGTCGTCCCAGCAGCACTCTGTTGCTGCACGTCTTGGTTTGTTGATCAGTGGAGTCGTGTCGCCAACGCCATCGTGCGTGTGCATGAGATAAAGTAAACTAGAATGTCACTCGGAGAGCTCAGACCTCCTCCACGGTGCCGTGACTCTAAAACCAGATCCCACCTCCCAGCTGTACCGTGAGGCGGTCGGTTTCTTATCGACACGGTGTGTTTCTGATAACGTATCGACGGATGCTTCTCTCATTCAGCAGCCTTGTTATGTCTGAATAACGTTACACTACGTCGTCTCTCATCCCGACAGCTACCGCTCTGTTCTCTCTCACCGCGGACGGACTGCAGCTAGACACATCCACACGCGTATCTCTCTGCTCTCAGAAGGAGGCGGGGTCACGCGCCATCAGATACACTGTGCATGTGTCACGCCTGAAGTGCGTGGCGGCTGCATAATACATAATGCGTCTGGTGTTCTCACCAGCTGGTGTCAGCTCTTCCTTTCTACATAGCCTTTCATAGTGTCCGTTTCAAATCATTAGCAATTTCATTTATATTTATTTTAGACAGAGAAAGGTTCAGAAACGTGTGGTAATTTGTAAATAATAGTAATAACCCACAATTAAAACCGCAGACTATATTCATTCATGGAGCTCTCCAAGTCACTGCATGTTCTACATCACTGTCCTGTGATTTCAGAATAAAAGCCTCGTGTTAACAAATGAATGAATTCTGTCCACAGAAAAAACACTTGAGGGCTTTTATTTTGAAATGAAAGCAGGAAGTGTTGATTTAAAAATAACACTTTTTTTCATCTCCGTAACATTTTGTAGAGATAGACATGTAAACTGTAGTAATGTTGCTGGTATGATGTTAATATTCAGTCAATAGATCACCTTCACTGTCTGTTGCTGCTGTGAACCGCGCGGCTCGCGGTAAAAATAGACGAGACCTCGAATCTCTAGAAGAGACGCAGCTTTGACGTGCGTGAGACGGCAGTGTGGCCGCTCTAACCTGTTAACACGGACGCCAAAATAAAAACCAACAGGTAACGCAGCCTGCCGACGTTCCGGTGTGTTCCAGGCTTTATACTCTGAATGCTCAGGCTGATAAAAAAATACTCCTGAATCCAGATCATGATCCAGATCGCCACCAAAACCTGATTAAAACTGTTAGTAAAGCTCAAAAGGGCTTTAATGAAATGATGTGATTGACCTCTAAACACCTTTAAAGGACGAACTCCGGTTTCACAGGTCGAACAGCAGAATGTGAACAAACACGTTGTGAGCTTCAGATAAATCCTGAGGAAGATAAAACGAGTTGAGTTCAGTCGGGATCAGAGATTAAATACATGTTGGTGACGGGGGGGTTAACATCTGTCTGACGGAGGATTACTGAGCCCCTCCACCAGCTCCATCAGCTCCATAAATACTGCTGTTTGGATTATCCATCATATTACCATCCTTACACTAATGCTGTTGTTAACCTACATATTTCACATTAACGCATCAGCTCCTGTTATCGTCTGTTATCATCTGTTATCTGTTATCGTCTGTTATCGTCTGTTATCGTCTGTTATCATGTTATCGTCTGTTATCGTCTGTTATCTTCTGTTATCGTCTGTTATCATCTGTTATCGTCTGTTATCATCTGTTATCATGTTATCGTCTGTTATCGTCTATCATCTGTTATCGTCTGTTATCGTCTATAATCTGTTATCGTCTGTTGTCGTCTGTTATCGTCTGTTATCGTCTGTTATCATGTTATCGTCTGTTATCGTCTGTTATCGTCTGTTATCGTCTGTTATCGTCTGTTGTCATCTGTTATCGTCTGTTATCGTCTATCATCTGTTATCGTCTGTTATCGTCTGTTATCGTCTGTTATCGTCTGTTGTCGTCTGTTATCGTCTGTTATCGTCTATCATCTGTTATCGTCTGTTATCATCTGTTATCGTCTGTTATCATCTGTTATCGTCTGTTGTCGTCTGTTATCATCTGTTATCGTCTGTTATCGTCTGTTATCGTCTGTTATCGTCTGTTATCGTCTGTTGTCGTCTGTTATCGTCTGTTATCATCTGTTATCGTCTGTTATCATCTGTTATCGTCTGTTATCATCTGTTATCATGTTATCGTCTGTTATCGTCTATCATCTGTTATCGTCTGTTATCGTCTATAATCTGTTATCGTCTGTTGTCGTCTGTTATCGTCTGTTATCGTCTGTTATCGTGTTATCGTCTGTTATCGTCTGTTATCGTCTGTTGTCGTCTGTTATCGTCTGTTATCATCTGTTATCGTCTGTTGTCGTCTGTTATCGTCTGTTATCATCTGTTATCATCTGTTATCGTCTGTTATCATCTGTTATCGTCTGTTATCGTCTATCATCTGTTATCGTCTGTTATCGTCTGTTATCGTCTGTTGTCGTCTGTTATCGTCTGTTATCGTCTGTTGTCGTCTGTTATCGTCTGTTATCGTCTGTTGTCGTCTGTTGTCGTCTGTTATCGTCTGTTGTCGTCTGTTATCGTCTGTTATCGTCTATCATCTGTTATCGTCTGTTATCGTCTGTTATCGTCTGTTGTCGTCTGTTATCGTCTGTTATCGTCTATCATCTGTTATCGTCTGTTATCGTCTGTTATCGTCTGTTGTCGTCTGTTATCGTCTATCATCTGTTATCGTCTGTTATCGTCTGTTATCGTCTGTTATCGTCTGTTATCGTCTGTTATCGTCTGTTGTCGTCTGTTATCGTCTATCATCTGTTATCGTCTGTTATCGTCTGTTGTCGTCTGTTATCGTCTGTTGTCGTCTGTTGTCGTCTGTTGTTGCTGTTTTATCAACTATATTATTCACGTATCGCCAAAAGCTCAAGTTTGGCGTGTTATTTAACCTATTATGGCGTGATTGTCATTATTAACTGACAGCCCTAATATGTCTGGTTATTTAGGTTAAACAGGAGTTTCAGATAATTCACTGAACCTGGAGAGGAAGAGAACCGGAGATCGGACCTCACGATGTTCAGCAGAAAAACAAACCGGAGAAATCGTCTGTTTCGTTCCATGTGTTCTTTTTCCTTGTTAAAACCTGGCGCCTACATTACCCACAATGCAACACAACTAGCGACAGATATGGGTGTGTTGTGTTCGTAGCAGCTAGTGAGACACTAAAAGCTTTATACTACTTTAAAACATGCATCGTTTGATGACTTGTTAGATATGAAGATGTTTGAAATCAGCAGAAATCTGTGATTCATAAAAACAACCCTCACGGAGGAATAGAGATAGAACATGTAGAATAATCCTGAGCGATCTCTTCTGTTTTCTGTTTGTGGCTCAGATGACCATTTGCAGCCACTTTAATTGACTTTAAAGTCATTTTATTGTTAAGTGTTTTCTTGGTTTCCATCTCCGAGTGACTGAAAGACGAAGTCAAAGACCAAAGACGATATTGTCTTTGTGGAAACTCGCCGTTAATTCTGTTTATTCTGTCTCGACACGTCTTCGCTGATTGTTTGAGTTAATAAAGGAAATCTATCCGCCTGTCGACTCGGTTCAAAGAGTCTGCAGAGAGCTACAGAGAAGTCAGCGCTGTTTTCAAACACTTTACTTTGAATTACCCACCGACGTATGTTGTCCTTTAGCTCGTTACCGTTGGAATCACGAAGCCGACGCTTCAACAGACGACACGCTGAGCAAACTCACCGTGTACACACAGGAAGTGACATCACAGGCAGTGACATCACAGGCAGTGACATCACAGGCAGTGACATCACAGTGACATCACAGGCAGTGACATCACAGGCAGTGACGTCACAGGCAGTGACATCACAGGCAGTGACATCACAGGCAGTGACATCACAGGCAGTGACATCACAGGCAGTGACGTCACAGTGACGTCACAGTGACGTCACAGGAAGTGACATCACAGGCAGTGACGTCACAGTGACGTCAGACAGAGAGGCGCTTTTAGACGGAGGATTTTTCCGAACACAAACTGATTTTATTGATTGTGATTCTGCTCTTTGATGGTTTTATTTTCATTCTGTTGTAGATTTTGTTGAATCATTAGATAATGAACAGAATTTCACTTTGTCAGGTTTACTTCATGTTTATTAATTAATCTCAACCTTTAATTGTGGCTCTGTTTTCATCATTCATGACTGAACCGTATGTTTATTATTATTATTATGTGATACACGGCCTTTATACGATTCTTAATGGTCCGTTTATAACAGCTTATAAAACCTCAGTGGCTCCGTAGAAGACTCAAGGAAGGACAGTGAGTTCATGCTTCCATTGCTGGTAATAACAATAATAACAGGCTAATAATAATAATAATGATTAGGGCTGTACTGATTAATTTGAAGCTTCATTCATAATGTATTATTATTATTAATATTATTAATAACCTAACAGAAACACCATGTGCAATAGTCCATCTCACACACGCAGTGAGCGCAGCAGTCGTCTCTGTAATTGTCTCAAAGTCTAAATTTATTGAAAATAGATAAATGTAAAATTGTTTTTTATCAAACTAAATATTATAATTCAATTCATTATGTCGGCGTTTAGCCGTTCAAAAACAACATGGATTACATTTATATAACCACAAACACTGATATAAAAAAGTGATAAAGATGAGACGACAGACGTTCAAAGCTTCATCTGAAGACGTCGACGGTCTGCTGGCGCCGAACCCTCGCAGCTGATTGGTCGTCTGATTTTGTCGTTTTGGTGGATTAGTCATTTTTTTATTCTTTCTTTATGCTGAATGATTATTTCTAAGAAACTTATGATCACATCTCCGTTAAACACAACTCATTTTAAATTTTAAACTGTGATGAGTATGAGTTCATGAGTGTTTGTGTGACTACAGATGAACATGTGATGTAGAGTTAGAGTTCTACTGGATACACAGTGTGAGTCTTCAGTCTCTGAATCATCTCACCTCAAATGGAAATCTTTCATTGTTCGACTCTCTCAAGGACTAAAGTCAAAGTCCTCCTACTTTTTGTTTTACATTTCAGACTGAGGAATGTTTTGTCTAATTATGTTGATGAAGTGAAGTGAAAGAGAAAGAGAGGAGGTGGGAGGAACTGCAGCTTTCTGAAAGCGCGGCCTTGATGCGATGCACAACTTGTTGTCCTTCCTGTAATCACAGACACAAGATGAATACAACTCATTTTTCATCTGCGCATCCGACAAGATGTGTTTGAACAAAGATATAATAGGACTGATTACGAATATGTGAAGAGTTATGACAAATGATAGAACGGAGTACTTCTCTTCTACATGGTGTGTTCAAGGCCGCTGGAAAAGTGATTAAAGAGAAACGTTCTGTCAAGTCAGTTTACCTCCCTGATCTTTAGTACGTCTTGACCTAGTGATGGCGCTAGAGCAGTGGTACCCAACCTGAGGTCCAGGCCTCTCTGAGGGGGACGTGGTACCCAACCTGAGGTCCAGGCCTCTCTGAGGGGGACGTGGTACCCAACCTGAGGTCCAGGCCTCTCTGAGGGGGACGTGGTACCCAACCTGAAGTCCAGGCCTCTCTGAGGGGGACGTGGTACCCAACCTGAGGTCCAGGCCTCTCTGAGGGGGACGTGGTACCCAACCTGAGGTCCAGGCCTCTCTGAGGGGGACGTGGTACCCAACCTGAGGTCCAGGCCTCCCCGATGTGGGGGGGGCAAAGATCACAATACACCAGGATTTGAGGTTGTCCAAATTAGACTTGCACATGTATGATTAAAATCATAATGACACACTTGTGCTTGGACCAGACTGCCCGCAGTAGCAGGACGCGGCGGCTGCCTCGCTGAACTGCTGCGTATCTCACGCGTGTGGCGTCCACACCGGCAGCGTTTCGACATGGAGTTTACCTTTCATAATGGACATTTCAGTTCATTATAAATGTCATTTATATTTATTTTAGACAGAGAGAAGTTAAGAAGCGTGTGGTAATTAGTATATAATAGTAATAATCCACCATTAAAACTCCGTACTGTATTCATTCATGGAGCTCTGCAAGTCACTGTATGTGCTACAACACTGTCCTGCAAATATTTCAGAATAAAAGCCTTGTGTTAACAAATGAAGGGATTCTGTCCAAAGAAAAAAAAACACTTGAGGGCTTTATTTTGAAATGAAAGCAGGAAGTGTTGATTTAAAAATAAGTCTTTACTTTTTTCATGTCCTATATTCTACAGATACAGACATTGAAACTGGGACCCACCCTAGACTGGGTTATTTACAAACCTCCAAACCGGTACTCTCAAGTGTACCGCACGTTAATGCACGCGCGCATTACGTGCACGTAATGTGTGCACGTAATGCGTGCACGCGCTAATATAAACTTGGATGGCTAACTATCCCCCCTCATGACGCACTGACAGTTTGGGAGTCCCGTAGAGAGTTTTCCTCAGAGGAAACGTATTGTTGTCTAATTGTTATCATTATTTTAATTGTCGTGAAAACCGGGACATTTCAGTGTTTTACAGATATTTGTCAGGACTCAGAAAATCCAGCTTGAAACCGTGGAAATCCCGGACAAACCGAGACGTCTGGTCCCCGTAGGGACGCCTCATGATGTCCCGACAGAAAGAAGCTTGTTTGATTTGTTGTTTTTTTGGTTTCCACGACGTGTTCGTGACGTCTGCGAAGCGAAAGAGGAACGATGTTGCTGGTGAATTTAATCTTCTCTCGGATACCTGCAGCAGCCTCGTGCATCTGTTCACATCTGTGCTATTTGTGGTCTGAATAATACCTGAGTGGATCCGAGTGGACGGCCAGCTCACATCTGATCTCATAATCATCATAATCTACTCTTTATTCTGTTTTCTACAGATTAATCATGAATTATATAAAACAATGCAGACGGGCATTAAGAGTCAACATGTGGATGGAGTCGGCCCCCTGCTTCTCCACCTGTTTCTTCTTCCTCCTCCTCCTCTTCCTCCTCAGACAGGAGGTGCTGATGGAATCAAAGCAGCACCGATGTGGCCTTTGAAGTCGAGATGGAGAGATGAAAGGAGTTCTGACCTCTCCTCCCTCTCTCTCTCTATTTCCCCTCATATTCACTCTCCTCTTCCCTCATCACACCTCCAATTTTACCCTCCGGCAGGATATCACCAGCATTTTTCAACCCAAAATAAGAGTCTGCGTTCCCGCCCCCCCTCCGCGGACAGAGGTGGAAAATGCTTTTATAGGTTCAACATTTTGGGAGAGGGAGTCGGACAAACTGGAACAGGCGGCCTGGTTCTGGAGGAAAAGACGTAAAGAAAAGATGACTCCAATTTTACATCTGAAGGCTGAATTTAGAGGCGGCATAGAAAGTCACTGCAACGATGCCGACGGCAGCCCCGTCTCCTAAAAGCCACGTTCACATCCAACGAACCTGCATTATGAATTACATTTAGAGGGAAACGGATCTGATCACAGATACGTTTGTAATGGCGGTCTGCGTAGGAAGGATGGATGGGTCAACAAACACTCTCACCGGGAGACCGCCGTTCATGTCCTGCGTGAAACCAAAAGTCAATTCTGATATATCCGTCAACTTAAGTTACGCCACTTCTGGAGTTATTTAAACCCAAACCGCTGTCTTGTCCTGAACCTAACGAAGTCGTTTTATTGCCGAAGTCGTTTAATTTTGAAAAGATTGGAGCAGAAATTGACGCGTGCATCTCGTGTTTCTGGACATTCGTAGGAAAACACGAAAAATATGGATTCAATTTCGGGACTATTTCAACGTCAACCACGAGTTTAAAACGGTTTAAAGATGCGACCGTAATAATCTGAGAGAAAATATGCTTCTAAAACATTTTTATATTTTCTAAAACAGTCGTAGCCAGCGGCCGCCATGATACGTCCAGCGACAGCACAGTGAAGGCTGCTCTCTTAGAGCGGTGAAGAAGAAGAAGAAACGATGGTATCGGATCGGTGCGTAGACCGGCGTACTCACCGATACCCGGTACCGAAGTCTGGACAGTATCGGACACATTTCTAGTACTGGTATCGATATCGGAACAACTAAATTATACTTATGACTAACAATCTACAGTCGGTTCTGAGCATGTTCAGCATGCTAACATGCTCAAAACTGACTGTAGATTGTTAGTCATTTTAATACATAATATATCTATAATGTATGTAAATATATGTATATATGTATATATATATATATATATATATATATACATATACATATATATGTGAGAAAACTCTCTTCTTTACTTGTGTAGTCGAGACTAGATAGATTTCACAACACCCCGGAGTATTGCTCTGCCAGTTCAACACATTTTAAACAACTTTCTCTAAAGTGTGTGTGTGTGTTTCTGGTCCCAGCGTCCACCATCACACGCTGACAGATCCGTGTGAGACGGATCAGGACCGTCCCACTGAGAAACCACAAACTGCTGCAGGGCTCACGCAAACTTTCCCAGCCCTTCATGCCTTCACTTTGTGAACTCCTGCAGCACCGAACACGGCGCCGCTGGGACTGACTCACAACCCACAGCGTTCTCCTGTTGAACAGCACACAGGGGAAGCCCAACACACCAAATATATATATATATATACTGTATATGTTTATGTATGGACGACGTCTGCAGGTAGGAAGCAGCGATGTGGCACAGAAATGATTGCTGTATATAAAGGTATAGTATTATTATCTGTATATTATAAATGACCAAGTGACGCGAGGCGCTTTAATTGCCACAGAAAGACTTGGTCGGTCATGATGTCCCATTTGTCCGACAACATTTCAAGCTCCAATTTAGAGTGTGTGAAGGTTCCTGTTGTCTGTCCGTGTTGGTTTTTAAGGCTCGCACACATCGTGAGAGAGAAACAGGGTGAACCAGACGGATCCACGGACAGTATCGCAAATTATGTCCAATTTCTCACAATAGCTGCGTTTCCATTCACACATATATTCACATATATATCTCGCCAGCGTGCCGATGGATCTGTCAGATCGGTATTGTGTCGGCGCCTTAACGTAGAAGAGGAAGCGTTAAAAGCTGTTAACTCGTCCGTGTCGCGGTGTTTCTGCTCGGAGAGAAAACTAAAAGAAAAGTTTGGTTTTAAAGTTTGTTTTCTTCCAACTTTTCAGAGACGTAGGAAACGATGTTCTCTGTGTGAAACGAAGGAAAAGGTGGAATCAAACAGGAAGAGTATTGACCGGGGGTGAGGGGGCGGGACCCCGCGGGTCGGCGGTGTCGACCTTTGCCCTCGGGGCGCGCCGAGCTTGTTGTCCGTTGCTGTTGTCCTAATGAGAGCGGCGGTGTCGAGGTGAGCCGCTCTGTTTCTGCGTGTCGACAGAAAACCTCCTCACATTTACAGCGTTTGACCTCCGACCTCTGAGCGAGCCGAGCCGCAGAGCCGCGGATCATCAGATGAAGCTCTCGGTTCGGGTCTCATTACAGCGGCGACCCCGAGGTCGCGACCGAGGAGGCGGGGCCTGTAGAGCGCACCGGCCCGGTCCGGCCGCTCCATCTCGCCTCTGAACAGGTAAATAATTAGCAGAGCTTCCTCTCCTCGTCCTCCCACACGGGGTTAAAGCTACCCTCGCTCAGCAGCAGAAGAAGAAAAACAGGACGGCAGCCTGAGATGCATTCAGGAAGACTGCAAAATTACAGCGCTGCTGCTCCCTCCTCTCATCGTCCTCCCTCACATCTGACCCCCATTGGAAATGGACAGAAACTCAGCAGCTTCACAGGCGAGAGGCCAAACAGAACTCCAGCGATGTGGGTGGAAAACACCGCTTCACCAAAACACCCAACGCTTCCTTCACACATCTGATTGGCCGCCCGTCTCTCCCACTGTCAATGGACCGACTGCACAGTCGATGTGATGTTAAACAGCCGCTCAACATCTTCACCTCCACCGGCTCTCCCTCTCCACACTTCACAGTGACCTCGCTCGCCCACTGATGCACAGAGTGACCACAGACAGAGGAGGAGGCAGCGGAGCAGCTCACAGCGGGAATTCAACTGTCGACATTTGCTCCGCTCGTCCAGATACACAAAACTAACACCGCTGAATATATGCCAAAATACTGCAGCTGCAGAAACTCTGGTTGAGCTTCCTTGTTAGGGATCAGAGAAGGAAGGAAGTGATCTAGTGAGTTCAGATAAAGGAAGCATCCAAGTTGGGAAGACGACAAAATGAAACACCAACACACAAGAAGGAGGACGCTTCCAAGAGAGGAAAACAAGCATACAGGAAGCTTCAGCCTCAGAGATGAACAACTGTGAATTAAATGTCCAATGGCAAAAGAGAAGAAGACTTCCTGTTTATTCCTCATTTGCATAACGTGCGTTGGCGAATGGCAGCAGTCAAAGCACGCGTCTCCCCAGAGAACAAGCTGCAGCTATAAAACCTCGCTAAGTGTGGAAGTATTTTAGACAGAGACCCAACACAGGATCCATTTACACCAACCCGTATATATACCACCACATCACCGCGGGTCATCTGTACATCACGCAACGCCCACAGTTTAAGCAAGAAAACCAAATAGCTAAGGTAAGAAAAAACGTCATGGTCCGGCTTAAAATAAGTACGTAAACTAAATAAAACACGTACGGAAAAACAACTACAGAAAACACGTCACTAACGTCAATAAAAAACATGCGACAAAAGCAGACCGTTGTTACGTATAACAGACCGTTGCTATGTATAACAGACCGTTGCTGCGTATAACAGACCGTTGCTACGTATAACAGACCGTTGCTACGTATAGCAGACCGTTGCTACGTATAACAGACCGTTGCTACGTATAACAGACCGTTGCTACGTATAACAGACCGTTGCTACGTATAACAGACCGTTGCTACGTATAACAGACCGTTGCTA
>CAKAOI010043419.1:0-65705 GCA_916701655.1 Sebastiscus albofasciatus | reverse complement strand
GAGAGAGAACCAGACCTGGATCTGATCCCCGGCTCTCAGCAGACCACATCCTCTGCAGACCAGACGCATATTTAGACGATAACGGATAAAAGAAGCCTACTGGAGAGTCCTCTCCTCTCCTCTACTCTGCGCAGTCGGATCAAGGATTTTGTGGATTAATGCTCTTGAAGACACGGCGGCCAGCTTCGGGTTTTCATGGGATAATTGTGACACCGTTTGGGCTCAATTAGGCCCCAGTTTGTCTCATTTCCATCCACAGCCAATGCGCACAAACAGAAAGATGTTCTGACATTATTTTTATGCTGAAAGAATCGGATCGCAGAGTGTTTTTAAAGTGAACACATTCATGCTGCCGTGTTGGAGCAGAGAGCTGTTTTATTCTACTGCTAGATTCATGCCTGTAGGCTGGTGGTAACCGCCTGGAGGAGGTGATGGTTGTTTCTCCCAGGAGGAAGAGCTGACTGTCCCGGGATCCTCGGCTGCTGCTCTCCGGTGATCTGTCCGGTGATCTCTCCGGTGCTCCAGTGTGCAGCAGAAGGCGACAGAGACTGGCGGATGCTCCAGATCTCCTCTGCTTCTCCTCCGGCTCCCAGTTTCTCCACCGTCTTGTGTGTTTCTCTTCAGGCTGCTCGTCACTGCCTGGATTCGGACCCCGGAATCTTCATGATTTGCGGACACCATGCTCGTTTTTTAGCCGGGGAACCCTCTTTTCGTCCCGCATGTTTAGGACCAAACGATCGGGGCTCGTCCGGCGACTCTGGAGGAGCCGTGCGCCCGCGGAGGGCGACGGGGAGGCGGATAGAGGGTCGCATGGCTCCGGGGGCTGCTGCATGGGCAAAACCACGAAGGTGGCCAAGTCCAGCGCCGGGTCCGAGGCGGAACTGAAGGCGTTGACCCACAACATACTGAAGAAGGTCAAAGAAAAACAATTAGAGGTGCTTCTGCAGGCGGTGGAGTCCAAGGGGGGCGCCCGGAGCCCCTGCTTGCTCCTGCCCGGCAGACTGGACACCTTGGTGGGTCAACAGTCTTACTCTCTGCCCATGCTGCTCTACAAGGTGTTCCGGTGGCCGGACCTCAGGCATTCCTCGGAGCTCAAGAGGCTGTCTTGCTGTGAATCCTACGGGAAAACCAACCCGGAGCTCGTCTGCTGCAACCCGCACCACATGAGCAGACTGTGTGAACTCGGTGAGAATGGATATTCATTCTAATATAACCTCCAATAATAACAAAAAAGTTGTGAAAATGTGTTTTTATTATTCTCTGGTGCATGGGGGGCTTAGGACAGATTGAGACACCATTGTGTCATTGTGTCAGAGAATTAGCAGACTCTTAAAGGGGATAATTAGCCTAATTCAGATGACATCACCTCTCTTGGCACTGTTGTCTTGACTTTCCATAAGGTCAAACTGGACCGTGCCAAGAGGTCCTCTTATTCAATATGGTGCCATCACATTGCGCATTACATTGTCTTCTTTTCCCATCCAATTATTATTATGATGATCATTTATGTTGATTATGCTTTTAAATGCTACATGTAGTTGATTTCTTAATTAGGCTGCACTTTAACATGTGTTTTAGAGCTGTTTATTTATATTATCCTTCAATCAGGATATTCCTTTTCTTTTTAAACAAACAGCCTGTCTGGTATTTCAACATTTCACAATTGGCATTTCCAAAGTGCAAAAAGCGACTCATCCAGGGCTTTACGCTCTTTCCACGGTGAAGTTTCCAGGGCCTGTGTGTGTGTGTCAGTGTGTGTGTGTGTGCTTGCTTGGCGTCCCGGGCCAAAAGAGGCCCGTATCTCAGTTTGTCCTAGACGCTGATAGTGGCCCTCCTGGCGCCAGGCGGCCCCCTGTTTATCTGCCTGCCAATGAAAGGCAATAGCCGCCCGGCCAGCCGGCCTCACTGCCTCTGCTCTCTTCTCTTCTCTTCTCTTCTCCTCTCCTCTCCTCTCCTCTCATCTGCTCTCCTTTCCTCTCCATTCCTCTCCTCTCTCCATTCCTCTCCTCTCTCCATTCCTCTCCTCTCCTCTCCTCTCCTCTCCTCTCATCTGCTCTCCTTTCCTCTCCATTCCTCTCCTCTCTCCATTCCTCTCCTCTCCTCTCCTCTCCTCTCCAAGCTGAGCTGACAGACACAAAACCTTTTTCCCACCAGAATGACAACTCTTATCATAAACTGTAGATCTCTCCCTTGTGTTTTTTTTTGCTCATGCTCTGCTTCTTCTTTTTTTCCATGCAGAGTCTCCTCCTCCTCCATATTCGCGCTATCCCATGGACTATCTTAAACCACCAGGTGAGCTGCTGCATGCATACACACATTATTATTATTTGATTTCCTGCAAAACACACACACACACACACACACACACACACACACCTTAAAGGCCATCTCGTAGTTGTTTTACATTACATACACACTTCCCCTGCTGTGTGTGTGTGTGTGTGTGTGTGTGTGTGTGTGTAGGAAACAGCTCCATGTTATGTTGTGATTTATGATAGCAGTGGAGTGGCACGCCTGGCTGGCTGGCTGGCTGTCTGGCTGGGCAGTTCTAGCATGGCTGGCAGCCAGGGCAGAGCAGCACAAAGTTGAGATACCAGCTATAGACTGACTGGCATATCATCAGGGGCGTAGTGTGTGTGTCTTATGGGGGGGGTTGTGTGGGTGTGTTGTGAATGGCGACACAGACAGTGACGTCTCCGGTGCCTTTATCAGCTGAATTAATCATCAGGTTGTATGTCACCGTCCCACATCTCTGTCTGAATGTGTTTTGTTTTCACTGTTTTTTCCCCTCTCCTCTTAACAAGCTTTGGTCTTGCTTAATAGTTTTCTCCTCCCCCCCACCTGTGCCAGACTCCACACGCTGCTGTGGTTGTCATCCTACTCCCCCAGCGCCGGAAAATGGCATCAGGTTATGTCATCACCTGTTAAGTCGTTTTTTGAAGTGTGTTAGATTTCAGGCTATAACCAGAATAGTGCAAGACCAATGAAAGAGTGAAGGAGATGATGCTCTCTGTGTCACAGTTTTTCTGGCTCCTTGGCTCGTTTACCTCCGTCTGTCAGTGCAGGAAAAGCTCCGAGTTGAACAATGAGCGCTCAGCTGACCAGCCGGCCGGCCAGCCAGTTAGTCAGGAGAAGGAGAAAGTGGCTTTCAGTGAGTGGAAACAATAGGAAGTCATTGCAGCTGCAGCTGTGGTTCTTCAAAGCAGCCCCCTCCCACCCCTCCAACCCCTTCTCTCTCTCTCTCTCTCTCTCTGTCTTTATTTACCAGGCTTTCGCGATGTTGTTGTACCTGAAAAGCATTTACAAAACCTTATAAAATACAAGTAGAATTAATCAAAAATGATCATCCTCTTCCTCCTGATGGGATGTTGGAAACTTTCCAGCGATGAAAGGAAACAAGGAGGTAAATAGGAAATGCAAGCTGGATGCAGACAAAGGAAATGATTATACAACCCGTGTTACCACCCGGTTTCCCCTCTCAGAGCAAAACTGCAGAAACTTGAATTGCTTTGACTGTGTGGGAATTAAATGTTGCAGAACAAGGCGAGGGAAATATCATCAGGTTGATAGCCAACTTAGTAGAGCTTTTATACTTTAAAAGAAAGTTTCTTTAAAGCCATATTTTTGTTAGTATTTAAGTGAAAAAAGTGCTCTGGATCACCAGTCATGCTATTTCCTCATTCAGTCAGTGCAGCTGCAGTTGCGGTTAATCAAAGGAGACTCTGTCTGTCTGTCTGTCTGTCTGTCTGTCTGTCTGTATTGGTGAAAGAGGGTGAAAGACAACATATATTAATAGGACAATGGAGCAGGCTGGAGGGTACAGACACACACACACACACAGAGATGAGCTTATCATGCAGAAAGACGGGGGTTTTTCCCCAGTGGCCTCGGGGAGCTGTCAATCATCAGTCCCTTCTCATTACTGGAGGCTATTACTATCCTCCTCTCTGTATTTGCTTTATATTAGGCTATGTTAAATCATCATGACATTCAGAAAATCTGCATTGATAACTTTTAGAAGGCAGTAAAAAAAAAAGAAATCTGCATGAAGTGGAAGAGCGGATGGATTTTATGATAATGGTTTTATGATTCCAGTGAGCAGGAAGTTGGGTAATATGTGTCCGTCCGCTCCAGCAGCAGCAGCGGTGTGAAAGCAGCCGAGACGTTAAAAAACGCTACCTAGTCTCAGCTCTGGGGAATATAAATCACACACTGTTTAGCGCTTTCTCTCAGATGCCCCCATCAGCCCTGTGGTCAGCTGTGAACTGTTGCCCGGGGAGACCGGGGCAAAGGGTGCTGGCTGGCCAATGAAAGCGAGGCAGGCTTGGGCCATCTCGTTACGGTGACCACAAGCAGCACGGGCCGCGTCTGAACGGGGAAGGGTGGCAGGGTGGGAGAAGGGTCACTCTGGTCGCCGTTTCTTTATTACTTCTTAGCTACTGCAGCTCAAACAGGAGGCTAATGAGACGCTCTGTTAGCTGGAGAGTGGATGTATCCTCCTCCTCCTCCTCGACATTTGTGGATTAAATGCATACTGAACCCCTACTTGCTATATTTCTTCAGTTTGCATCCTTTGTAGTTGTTGCAAAACACCATCCATCGGTACCAACCATGTCACACTGGCTTGTTGGGAAGGGAGTTAAATAATGCTCCAATCGTAAGCTAAATTTTGGCGAAGAAAAACTGCCATGGCCATTTTCAAAGGGGTCCTTTGACCTCTGACCTCCAGATATGTGAATGAAAATGGTACCCACGAGTCTCCCCTTTACAGACATGCCCACTTTATGATTATCACATGCAGTTTGGGGCTTCTCATAGTCAAGTCAGCACACTGACATGCTGACAGCTGTTGTTGAGCATCTTTGTTATGCTAAATGCAGTACCTGTGAGGGTTTCTGAACAATATTTGTCATTGTTTAGTGTTGTTAATGGATTTCCAATAATAAATATATACACACATTTGCATGAAGCAGCATATTTGCCCACTCTCATGTTGATAAGAGTATTAAATACTTGACAAATCTGCCTTTTAAGGTACATTTTGAACAGATAAAAATGTACTCGCGATAAACTATTTGAATCGATTGACAGCCCTGCTTTTTTAGCAGCGCGCTTTAATACGACAGTAGCGTGCATGGCTTGAATTGGAGTGGAGGCGGGCGATCACAACCACACACTGTGGCTCAATGGATAGAACGTTCAGCGCAGCGTTGACGTGCAGCGAGAGGAATGTATCATTAGCGAATACCGAGCTACCGGCAGCAGCAGCAGCTCTGCAGCAGAGCTAGCCCGCTCCCAGCGGCGTGCTGCTCCGCTCAACACACACACAGCAGTTTTTTGTTAAAGCCTCCATTCAGGTGTCATGTTGGAACTAGTCTACATTACAAGTCTTAGTGGGAGTTAAGCATTCAGATGCAAAGAGAGGGTAGAGTGAGAGAGAATGAGTGGTTTTTTTCTTTTCTTGTCGGCCTGCTAGATGCGGCGTGCATTCACGGCGAGCGGCTTTCAAGGCCTCTCTCTGAGATCCGTCTGCCGAGGCAGTCGCGAATTTGATGTAGAAACATTTCTGATACACCTTTGCGGTTGTTGTGTTAAAAGCAGGAGCGGGAATCGTATTAAGACATCAGACCAGTTTGGATCTCTATTAAAAAAGAGGAGACCCAGAAGAGCACACTTGATTATTGAGCAGGGATCTCCAGCCAGAACCCTTGCCTCGGTCATTAGCAGAAACCAATACAGCTCCTTCCAGATCAGCAGCTCGTCTACGCAGAGATGCGGCTCTTACGTTCCTCCTGAAGCAGTGGATTATGGGGGATTATCGGGGGTGTAAGAAACTCTCCTCTGCAAGTCTTCCCTGTGTGTGTGAGAGTGTGAGCTTCGTCGTCAGCGTCTTCATTAGGCATTGATTTCACCCGAGTGATTGACGGTCTCACAGCTGCTGCTTTGCCTTCTCCCCTCACACACACACACACACACACAGACACAGGAACACACACAGTGCTAATTCAAAGTGTTTCTCTCTCCGGTAGATTCTCCAGACTCTGGACCTTCATCCAGTGATACTGGGGGAACGACATACTCAGCCCCTGTGGGGCTTTCAGGTAAATACTCTCATCTTATTCTACCGTCCCTCTCTTTTTGAAAGTTATTTTCCTCCTGTTTTCTTTTCCGTCTCCTGTGCATACCTCTCAACACACATCTCCCCTCCATACTTGTGATGATGAAGCAGTGATTGTGGGGGGCCCCTGCTTCCCCTCTGTAATAAAAAAAAGGAGGGTGGTGTATTTCTCCCACATTCACATCCATTCCCTCCCTCCTGGCTCTTTGAACAACGCTCCTCTCTTCTCCTCTTCCTCTCCGTGTTATGTTGTAATGGAAGACAAACATGCCGAACCGTTGTTTGGAGAAGAATATGCTCCGTGCGTGCGGCATTGTGGGGAAAAAATAGCAGCGAAAAGAGGCTCCTCCGACTGACATGTTTGTTTGGGTGTGTTTGTGCGTACAGGGGATGTCTTTGTGGACTCTCCTCCGGGCTCTCTGTGTGTGGATAAGAGCGGGACACAGGCGCCTTTCTTTCTTCCGTCTCTCATGCAGGACGTGTTTCGGGCTTCCTCAGCTTTTCTTCCATAATCCCCTTTGGCAGCGTTGCCTTCCTCGCCCGGCGCCCTGTCCGCAGGCTACAGAATAAGATGGTGTTCAGGACAGAGAGAGAGAGAGAGAGAGAGAGAGAGAGAGAGAGAGAGAGAGAGAGAGAGAGAGAGAGAGAGAGAGAGAGAGAGAGAGAGAGGGAGGGAGATTGCTCTGCTGTTCTCTGCTTTCCTTTTGCCTCAGATGGTTCTCATTACCGGGCCTTTAAAGCCTGTTTTATGTCAGTTGGTGTTCGCTGCCCATTCCACCCCCCCCTCCTTTGTTTGGTGCTAGGGGGGTTAGCTTGACTGCCTGCATGTGTCTGAGTGTCCCTAGATGGGGGAAGAGATTGGAGCAGTGCTTACAAGAACAGAGGAAGTAAAAGATCTCTCTTCTCCTGTCCTCCACACCTTCAGATGGACACCAAAGTGTGCATTAACTAAAGACACATTTTAGACCCAGTTCAAACTGTGAAACCCTAGAAGTAGAGTCTTAACAGGCGCCCCCATGCTCCCTCCCTGCCCTCATCGAGGCGTACCCTCCTCCTCCTCTCCTGTTTTCCTTCCTGGCGAGGATGACATGGCAGCGAGCGCTCCAGTGAATGGGCCTCCTCAGTAAAAGCAGTAGAGGTAGAAGAGGCTGGGGCGGGATGGCTGAAGCTCTCTGCCCTCATGATTTCTCTGGCAGGCCAAGAAAAAAAAAAAGGCTGCTCCAGTCCATTCCTCCTCCCCTCGTACTCCTTCCCTCCCTGCTTCCCTCCTTCGCTCCCTCCCTCTGGGGCCCTGACAAAAGAAACATGGCTCTCCCAGAGGCCCGCTGCTGACCTTCTAATTCACTCACTCTGCCCTTTTTATGTTCTTCTCCAGACGTATTTACAGAGAGGAAGAAGGAAGAGAAACGAGGGAAGGAGGGTGGCAAAGATTTGAAGGAGATGTTCTGTTACTTTTTTGCATTGTAGTAGAAACATGAGCAGTTATACTTTAGAAAGAGCAAAACAGTACCCCAAAAAGACCCTCGTTCATCTACAAAACCTAGTTCAGACGGAGCTGATGAGGTTAGAGATAACATCCTCCTCTCCCGTCTTTCCTTTTTTTTATTCTCCCTGTTTATCCATCTTGAAAAAAGCCAAGAGCGTCCAGGCTGGAAGGAGTTAAGTGAGCTGCGACAGCGACAAGCGCAAATGCAAACTAGGCTGCCTGCCAGGCTACCAGCTCCAAAGCTCCTCTCGCTGGCTCACGTCATCAGCCTGGAACAGAGCAGAGAGGAGGGAAGAGAGGAGGGAAGAGGAGGGTGGTGGGGGGAGAGAGGGGGGCGTCGATGGCTGGAGGCCTGGAGCTGGGAGTCAGGGTGCTGATCGTGGTTTGAGCTGGCGTGAGGGCTTAGCTCTGAGGTTTAGGTTCGCCCAGGAACTGAGGAGAGAGATCAAGAGGGAGATTTAGAAATGGGAGACCGGGTCGGGGTTAAGAGGGCGCTGGATTGTTGGTTATGAATCTGTGGAGTGTTAAGTAATATTTAAACTTGTTAGAGACTAGATCGTTTGCGAGCAGCTCTGTGGCACCCACGTACACCCAGACGTCCATCTTGTCAAAGCTTAAAGAGGTCTGGAACAAGTTGTGTGTGCTCGAGGGCTGGGTATCATCTAAAATGTTTCTAGGCTAGTGACGCTACGGTGTCTGAGTTTTGGTACCACATACGGAAACAATACTTTGACAAATTTAGACGGAGAATCCTAATGTTCTCGCGTGTTAAAAGTTGTCTTATCACAAGCAGCCGTTCAAAGACTTTGCCTGAATAGAATTGTCTTAAATTGGCAATATTTTGAATGGAGTCTGGCACAATCTGATTAAAGATGAAGTAATCTGGATTATGAATCTGATTGATGGTATTTTATAATCAGTGATATGGACACATTTCAGTTGGTCCAAAGTAGGGCTGCATTGCGAAGCTTTGAATTCCTTTGAATATTTCTCACTGACGCTTCAAAGCCTCAAAAAATGGTATTCAGGACAGCCCTAGTCTAGAGAGGTACTCATGAGCATCCCGGCCGTAGTGTGTACATGCATTTCATCTTCTTTAAAGGCGAGTTATAGACGTGTGTTTGTGCCCAGCTCTTATTGGCTGTGTAGCATCGGTGTGTGTGTGTGTGTGTGTGTCGGTGGCGTGCCTGATGGTGCCATCGGGGACTGACCCAGAGTGTCTGTGTGTAAGAGGATCCAGTCAGGCTGCGGTGACATGTACGCACACACACCGGCGCGTTTTCACACATGCACACAGACGGGGCAGATAGAATGACCTGGTGCGAGCCCTGGCGCACGGCCGACTGTCACACAGGCGCTTCCTCCCACTGCAGGTTAAATTTAGGCCCCAGTTGTATTCTTATACCACCAGCAGCCAGTCACCTCGCTCGACAGACAGTCGGCCAGCAGCGCTTCAGTCAGTCAATTAGTCATCCGGTGAATCGGCTGGAGGTATAACCTTCATCAGGGGCTCTGACAGAGATTAAATTTAGTCCTGGCACCTCGGCTCATTAAATCAAAACTAGTTCTGCCGCTGTCATCCAGAAGAAACGGACCATTTTTGGTGCAAGTTTTTTTACAGGAAGTGAGCTTTATGTTATACATCACCAATGCTAAGACACAATCTTTATGGGAGGCTAACTTCCAGCAATCAAGTCAGAGACAGAGCGCCCTCAGTCTCCCTCCTCTCTCTCTCTCTCTCTCTCTCTCTCTCTCTCTCTCTCTCTCTCTCTCTCCCTCTCTCTCGGCATTCCTGCCTTGTTTGGGTTAGCAGAAAGAGGAAAGGGCTGCGCAGGATATGACCTCATGTCTTTGAGGAAAAGGGGAGCGGACAGGGAGGCAGCCGAGGCCTCTTCTTGACAGAAAACAAACACTGGAGTGCACCAACCAGAAAGAAGGAGGCAGTAAAACAGAAAAAATTGTTTCTAGAAAGATAGAAATGTATATGTAGCCTGGTAGAGTTGCTATGGAAACGAGTTTAAAGAGGACCTATTATGCTTTTGTGATTTTCCCTTTCTTTGTAAAGTTTTTAGTGCATGTAAAAGATCTGAAAAGTTACAAAGCCCAAAGTCCACGCCAAAGGGAGTTACTCAGAAACACTGCTCCCAAACTGCCTGAAACGCCTCGCTTGAAGTCCCGCATTTTCTTCCGTAACGTGGTGATGTCACCAAGTAACATGTCACCTCAAACAAAGCAAATTAGAGCAGAGCTGAGCGTTTTTGTTTTTTGAACATTAAAGCATGTTGACATGTTCGAGTAGAAACCCAAAATACAAATATGAACCTGAAAATAAGCATAGGTCTAGGTCCTCAATCAGAGAAAATGAACTCCATGGAACTGTTTCTGCTTTGGTTGAATGTTTTTGCTCCAACCATAAGAGGAAGGAGTGAAGTAGGGAGAGAAGATGGCGGCTTTGGGTGGAGGGAGAGATGGCCGGCAGCTCTGCTCTGTTCTCTGTAATTTGGAGGCCGTGTGTTCAGCCAGCGAGTTGAGCGGAGCAGAGCCGGGCCGCTCCGAGCCGGGGCCAGGATCTCTCATTACTCCCCACTTCCTCTCCTTGCGCGGCAGCCAAGCCGCCTCTTGGCAAGGGACTTAATTTTGGTTTTGGCCGTCCTCTCTTCCCCACCCTGTGTCATTATGCTGCACAAATCGAAAAAACAGCACGCGGAGGATGGAGAGAGAGAGAGAGAGAGAGAGAGAGAGAGAGAGAGAGAGAGAGAGGGGGGAAAAAAAGAGTGTGCCTAGCTTGTTTTGGTGCTGAAGATTTTCTCCGATCCTGTGTTGTTTCTTAGCGTAGCATCATTTACAGTTAGCCCACCTTTAGCATCAGCCACACCGGCTATTGAAAGGTGGGCTATGCAGATGTGGCTCCGAGCCAGAGCTGGAGGGAAGCCCAGAACCAGATGAACATTGTTTTGGTTTCGCAGTCACTCTGTGGAAGTGGATTTTGACATTACCTCAATGTACGAAGATATGAAAGAGAGACTGAGTGTGTGAAGGAGGAGAAGGAGGAAGGGAGGGAGAACGTCCCCTTTAGCGGGATGAAGACGGAAATGGAAATAAGTGGAGACACATTCCTGTAAACCTGTGTGTGTGTGTGTGTGTGTCAGATTTCTAGTGTGACACACACCCTCCCGCCTGCTCATTCATGTAGTCAGTTTGTCTCTGAAGGTCTGGACTGGAGGTCTTTATCTCATTTGCTACATCTCTATCACAGACCCCACACACACAGAGTTGCATACATTTTAATAACAACTAGGGCTGTCAAAGTTAACACGTTAATAACTCGTGCAGATTTTGCAGTTTGCCATGTTATGATTTGAGCATATTGTTTTATGCTAAATGCAGTACCTGTGAGGGTTTCTGGACAATAGCTGTCATTGTTTTGTGTTGTTAACTGATTTCCAGTAATAAATATATACATACGTTTGCATAAAGCAGCATATTTGCCCACTCCCATGTTGATAAGAGTATTAAATACTTGACAAATCTCCCTTTAAGGTACAGTTGAACGGATAAAAGATGTGCGATTTCTTATGATTAATCATGGACGATCATGTGATTAAGTACTTTAATTGATTGACAGCCCTAATAACAACACAACAAAAGCTCAGAGTGCACACACAACTGGTTCCGCTGGTCGTCTCCCCTCTCCGTGTCTGTTATTTAGTTCCCACGGTGTTTTAGCTCCACAACAATGTGGGCGATTGTTGGGCTTGTCTGTCCATCTGTCCGTAGCAAGTGATCCTCTCTGACTTGTTTGCAAAAGTGAGCTGATGACATCATCGCAGCCTGCCTGGCACCGCGTGTCCCATCTAGCTAGTGTTTATTTGTCCTGTCACCCTGGGAAAGCTGGGCTGCAGGGGATCGTTGTGTGTGTGAGGGTCAGCATGATGAAGTGTTGGAATAATAACTCTGCAGGAAAGAGGCGTTAAAGGGTAATAAAATGTTGTTGTTTTTTTTAAATGTACCATGCTGTAGTTTTATGATAATCCAAATAGAAGATGCTGCCCCAATTAATTATGAAGCCATCCTATATTTTATCTCAAACTGAGATAAACGCCGTGCCCGAGCAGTATCAGGATCATGTGCATCATGTAATTATAGCAGGAACTTCCACTCAGAGAAAATTATACCGTAGACGGAGGCTTTAGGAAAACATTTTCTTCTTCCTTATCTTCTCCCGGGCCGTGGCCGGATGGTTCATGTTAGAGATGGCGTGTCTGCAACTCATTCTCTCTATCTGTGTTTCTGCGAGGAGTCAGATCTGTAGATAGTGAAACTGTGCCACTCCCCTGTGTGGTTTTCCTGCCATCAGGGCTTATTTAGGTTTCCTGAAGTGGGGGTGGGGGGTGGAGGGGACTTTACATCTTCTTATGTAACCGCCCTAAAGAGGCACTTCCTCTGTCAGCTACTACCATCTCTCTGCCTCTACTTGTCTACCTGCTGGGGCTGAACAATGCCTACTTTTTTTCGTCATTTTGGGGGCATTACGGGGCAAAGAGTATCTTTTTTTGACAGCCACGGACCAAAAACGCTTATTATATATGTAATATTTTATTGTTCAACACAGGCAATTTCAGTAGAATATGACAATAGAATAGAAATAACTTGTTTTTTCTTTTGTACGGCACTTTGTAGGCCGGACATTTTACTGGCGTCCGGTAGTTTCGCTTTCAGTCCAAAATGGCGGAAGCGTAGATCTGCTGCTGGGCGCTGACGTTATAATGGAACGAACGATTGACTTTCACTTCTTGGCAATATATTATTGTTCTTTGATTACGGTTCCGCGATAACGTGGCCCTGCCGCCGTGGGTCGGGGTCCGGTGTTGTCAGCGGTAACCGCTGTATGAGCGCTGTGCAGTGCGGTGTCGATTAGCTAGCCAGTGAGACACACACAAGAATGAAGTACTCTATTGGTATCAGTATCACTGGCATCATAATGTTTTAAATGATACCCCTACTGAGGAGTACTACAGTGAAGGCAAGCTGATAAACAACATCATTTAGCCTGATTTAATGACATTTTGGTAACAGGTTTCATGCTCTTCTGCACGACCAGTAACCAACCACAATCATTCTAAGAGCAGATTGACTCATCTATCTTTCAACAGTGCAAAAAAAACAAACCAGACCGCGTGCAGCCGATGGCTTAAACCTACAAAGCTGTAGTGTATGGATGTGAGACAAGGCCACTCCTCTGACTCTACCGCACAGAACGGACCTGACCTTTCTCTTTCTGAAGGGCTCGTCTGTCATTGAGTAAGAAGTAGAGTGATCAACAGGCAACAAGCCCGCTGTTGAGGGCTCTTACTATACTACTGCTACTATATTTACTTGTAGTAACTCGAAAAATCAGCGAGACCATAATGTTCTGGTGAACACAGAGAGAGAGAAATGCTTTCATTACACACACACACTCAGGGCTGAACATATACGGCGTGGCAGAGAGAACAAAAGGAATGCCTCCAGGGTGACCCTTGACCTTTGGAATAGACTTTCCCCGGCTCGAGAGAGGGTGTTGACTTAGAAAATAAGGCACCATGAAGAGTCCTTCCTTCCCCCCGGAGCTGTTTCCTTCATGTCTTCCCGATTCCTCTCTTCAGCCGCTGTGTGTGTGTGTGTGTCTGATGACGACAGGGTCATTACATGTCTGAGGCGAACACACACACACACACTCAAACACACACACACACACACACACACATATATAGGGCTCTGAGGGATCGATACGAGACTCGTTCTCAGGAGCCTCCTCACTATTTACCCATGTTGATAGTGTTGTGTCCAGGAGTGAAGGTTGAAAATTGTGTGTGTGTGCATGAGGGTGTAGGCGTGTTGACTCCTAAGTATAGTAGTGACCTGGTGTGTGTGTGTGTGTGTGTGTGTGTGTGGAGTCAGACAGAGGTAATGATTAACCTTTCCAGACTGGCCCTGAGAGAAGCACCCAGTCTGTCGTCGCCCCTCCCCCCCATCCTCTCAGCCGTCCCTCCTCCCCTCAACCAGTTGTCTCAGCTAGCATGGCGTCCACTCTTTAAGACCTTGGACCATTAAAATCCACAGGGGAGCTAGCAGTGTGTGTCTATTTGCTGTGTGCTGTGGTTTAAATATTTTGCATTGCACGGGGGGTTTATTTAATCACAGATATTCACCCCCTCCTTCCCCCCTCCTACCTCACAGACCATAAGCTGATCATCCATTAAATACCTAGAAAACATGGGAGCAATATGCTGTTTTTGTTTGCACAGTGGTGCTAATGGCTAACATCCACATTAGACCTCACCAGCTGCTTTTTCTTACAAAAAAATTGCTTTTAACAAGGCCTGTTATCATTTTTATCATCCGTGATCACATGGTGCACACCAATCTGCTCCATCTCTCAGCTACATTTGAGCTCTTGCGTCATAGTGCGGCAGCAGCAGGGAAAGTCTTTTATTTGGATGGGGGTTTATGTGTGGGCCCCATGGGACAAACCAGACTGGGACAGACTGGCAGCAGACTGGAGCGGAGCAGAAAGGGCCGGGGGGTGACAGATGGCCTCAGGCTGCCAGCTAGCCCCGCTTATCTCCGGCGAGGAGAAGCCCGAGACACACACAGGCTGAAAGGCCGCGGAGCAGACGAGCAGGTGGGGGCGGCAGACAGATAGACGGACTAATGCTCCGATAGGCAGACGTCCAGAGACAGTGCAGACAGATGTACAGACGAGCTCCGTGAACGCTCGGGGGGGCCCAGAGCAGACGGAAACACGCCAAGGACAGACGACTGTGACGACACCGTCTGACACACACACCTACGTGAGAAGCACCTGAAATCGTGTCGGAGCGTAACGCGAGGAGCACGACCGGCAAATGTGTTAAAAATTAAAATTCAGTTAAATGAGCCTTGCGCCTGGAACAAGGTGTGTGGATACGGGGCCACTCACATTAGTGTGTGTGTGTGTGTGTGTGTGTGTTTATATACAGTATGTGTGGGGTTCTGTCTTCAGCAGCATTACTCATGAGGTGTAAGCTCATCTGCTGTCAGGACAAGCTGTGAACATATTCTTCACAAGGCTGCGCCCCACAGATGGAGGAGCCTGCCTGTCTGGCGTTCTCTCTGCTGATAGACTTCACAGGAAAAAAAACAAAGTGTGGTTTTGTTTACCTGTAAAGTCACAGTTTGAGCTGGACTAATATTTATTTTGATGTCATTTGTCCGTCTCTCAAATTAGCTTTCAGACGGTCTCTTATCTAACCGCTGCTGTGCTATTTTATACTTCTACTCCACTACATCTCAGAGGGAAATAGGATAGAAGCCATGATAGTTTTTCCTCACCAAAATTTAGTTTGGAGCGTTATTTAACCTGACATGGTTGGTACTGATGGAGTCATTAGGTTTTTCTAGTTTTCATGACACCAGTATCTTCCTTATAGCTTTAAAACTGAGCCCGCCACAACCTGAAATGAGTTAAACGAATTTGCATTAACGTGTTATTATCACGTTAACTTTGACAGCCCTAGTTTTTCACTCTTTTCTTTCTACTACTCGGCCGGTGAAAGCAGTCGAATAACGACATTTGTGGCTCTGGAGGAAGTCTGAGCAATTATGTCATATTGTTGTCATCACGGTTATCTCAGTTTGGACTTCGAAACTATAACAGAAGGTCTAACGAAAGAGGTTATGGAGTTGCATTGTGGGAAGTGTAGTGTTTTTGGGGCTTGACCCATTCTAGAGGTGGGATATCTCGGCGGATTATCGACTTTAACCGTTCTTTTTTTTAATCTCTCTTCTCGGCAAGAAAGGCCTTGTAATGTTTTATTTCTACATTGTGGTATTGCAGAAGAATACTTCTTACACCGCTGCTTTACTAGCTGACCCCTTCATGTTTTCCTCTGTTGTTTTTCCGTCTCTCTTCAACCCCTTTGCTTTCATCCTTCCCTCGCTTTTCTCTCCTCTGTGGTTCTCGCTTGCTTCCAGTCAGAGTTTCTGAGAGGAGGAGAGGGAGGGGGAGCGGGGCAGTTAGTGTAGTCCTGAATAGCAGGGTGTTTTCAGGCTGCAATGACAGGCTCAGACAGGCAGCCGCTCTAATGACCTCTGACGCCAGGCCCTGTCTCTCCCAGCAATAACAAACACACACAGAAACACACACGCACAGAAACACACACACACACACACAGGGCCCCACAGGTGAGCTCCACCAGCAGGCCCTCTGTCAGCTGTTAAGGAGAAGGATGCTTTGGACTTTTCTTATCAACCCCGGCTGTTCCTGCACGTACATGCAAAGCAGACCCGAGATCGGAGACTCTGTCTGACATCACAAAAGACACTTTCTGTCTCTTATCTCAAAGATAAATGCCTTTTTCCCTCCATTTAGTCCAAGGTAGATAGCCGGGTACTTAGTTTCCCCCTGCACCCCATGAGGACGGATTTACGATAAACTCCCCGAGGCTCGGCTCTGACCAACTTCAAAGAACACAGCCCCTCTTGTTTTATGGAAGGCATGCTTTCAGTCCCCCCTCCCTCCTCTCTGTTTCTGTCTATCTTCCCCCAGTGTTGTCTTTTTCTTTCCTTTTTTTCCCCTGCGTCTAATGAAGGCTAATGACAGGCCGCGGTGAGTCCGCTCAGGCCCGGCAGAGATCCTGCCGCATTAACGTTGCAGTTTGTCTCAGACGGGACCTTCCAAATTACCGGTTACATTCACAGCCACCGCCAGATGAAACGAGGAAGGGGGGAGGACGGGGGCGACTGAAATGGCTCTGAGAGGGGGCTCTGTTAATTTTTTCCCTCACATATATTTCCCCTCCTTCAGCTTTTCTTAACCCTTGAATGTGTCTTTCATCGCGGCTGTATTTGTGTGTGAGACGAGAGGAAGAGATTGTTGAGCGGCTGATAGGAGTCATAGCAATTAGGTGACGACCCTAAAAGCACAAGAGAGGAAGCAAAGTTGCAAAAGTAACAGTCGAAATATGTGAAAAGCATTCCTTCTCTTCCCCACCCCGCCCCCTCTTTCTTTCCTCTCGCGCTCTCTCCCTCTCCCTCTATTTCCCTCGCGCCTGACTGGCTCCCACTTTTCTAGCTGGGAGTAGCTGGGAGCCAGATTTCTGTGGAATAGAGATATGAAGGGGGGAGCGGGACGGCGCAGGAGGCGCACTAAAGGGAGACGGGAGAGGGCGGAGGAGGAGGAGGAGGAGGAGGGTGGGGGGGTTTGGAAACTGGAGCATGGCCAATGCTACACTTCTTTTACGCTCAGGGGAAACTTTAGACTGGAGAGGCCTGGCTTGTCAACGATTCAGACACCAGGGTTTGAGAGTTAACGGTCCGGCTCGCTCGCCAGCTAAACGCCATGTGCTCCGCCGTGGACGGGGAACGGTTTATGTGTTTATGTGAAAAGTCAGATGTCTCGTTGTATCTTTCAGCATGAATTCAAAGATTGCGTTTATAATTTCCCTCCAGCAGGGTGAAGCATGTTGCCGTGTAGAGAGACAGTTGACGTCACTACATTGTTGGCCACGCCGCTACAAAAATACAGCGAGCCAGACAGAAGATAAGCATTTAATGCTTAGACAAATATTGTGCTGCGTGTGGACACTTGCCTGCCAATGTCTCCGAGTTGCTTCTCTTGTCTGAAGTCCAGGAATTCCAACATGGTTTTACTGCGTGGCAGAAATTGAGGATGAGTTTGAGGATTGAGTTTAGTTTTGGCTCTTGACTGAAGCTGGGGACACGCCAAGCCGACATCAAAGAACTAGCGCTGACGAAGGCCACCAGTTGAGTCTCCTCACGTCGCCTTTGTCTTGGCCAAAAAATTGCACTCGAACACACCGCAAAGACTACAGCGGACGGCCAGTTAGCACGTACGGTCTGCACCTGCGTGAGATAAAATAACTCTCCACACCAGCAGGTGGTGATATACAAGCCGTTGTTATGATACGTACATGAAACAAAGCGGCTGTTTACCGACCATTTTCACACCACTCTCACTCACCACTTACTCACCACACACTCTTGGTGTGTCAAGGCCTTAAAGCTGATTCCCAAAACAGGGATGAGGAAGAAGTTGAGCAGAGGTAGCAATGTTTGAGTCGTTCGGTGTAGCTCCATCTTTTCCTCCTCTCTTCTCATTTTCTTTCTGATCTTTGTATTTTACTGTCTAATGTTTCAGTGTCATCATGTTTACTGACCATCTCCTCTTCTCTGTGTTCCCTTCAGATTCCCTAGCGTTGCAGGAGTCTGGCGATCGGGCCCATTGGTGCGTGGTGGCATACTGGGAGGAGAAGACACGTGTCGGGCGCCTCTACTCAGTCCAGGAGCCCTCTCTGGACATCTTCTACGATCTACCTCAGGGGAACGGCTTCTGCCTGGGCCAGCTCTGCTCCGACAACAAGTCCCAGCTGGTGCAGATGGTGCGGGCCAAGATTGGCTATGGCATCCAGCTGACGCGTGAGCCGGACGGGGTGTGGGTCTACAACCGCAGCTGCTACCCCATCTTCATTAAGTCGGCCACACTGGACAACCCGGACTCGCGCACGCTGCTGGTGCACAAGGTGTTCCCCGGTTTCTCCATCAAAGCTTTTGACTATGACAAAGCCGGCAGCCTGCAGAGGCCGAACGACCACGAGTTCACGCAGCAGCCTCGCACGGGCTTCACGGTGCAGATAAGCTTTGTGAAAGGTTGGGGACAGTGCTACACGAGACAGTTCATCAGTAGCTGCCCGTGCTGGTTGGAAGTCATCTTCAACACCCGATAGCAGCAGCTTTCCTCTTCTTCACCCTCCTCGCCCCTCACAAACAGACTACACCCACTTTTCCTTTTTTTTTTGTTGTTCCAGAGGTTCAAACAGAGAAAAAAAGTTTTAAAAGAAGAAGAAGAAGAAGAAGAAAGTACAAAATTCTGACGGACTTTGTTTAATAAATGACTAAGATTTAATTAAATGAAATAAGAAGCGAAAAATGTATTTTATGTTATATATAAATATATTATTAATTGTAAATATGAAGACGTTTTATATGCATCATTATTTATGTATTGTGCAATGTGTTGATGAGAAAAAGAAAATAAGATGCACTTTGCTTAATATAAATGCAAAACAAAGAAATGCCAAAATAAAAAAAAAAATACAAATAATATTTCTTGTCAGGTCTCTATGTTTTATCTTGTGGTCAGTTTTTCAATATTTGTTTTTTTATGATTTTGAAATCTTTTTTTATGTCAGAATCGATATATTTGCTTCATTTGAGTCTCTGCGGCGGTAGAAGGAAGTTACTACTTTTATTGTTGTTGTCAAAGTAACGTGAGATCATATCCGTTCCGTATCCATCAACCAAAACAAACCGCAGCAAGCAGCAACGAACCAAAACTAGAAAGTAGAAAATGTTGGAGGGTCCACATGGATACGACCTGCACCCTCACCTGTTAAATCCAGCATGGTAAACACTACACATATTTCCTATACAGTAAAGGATGGAAACACTTTGTGTTTCACACATTGACAGGAAAAGCAGAGCTAGACATCACGGCTAAAGCTGCATGCTAACTCTGTCAAGGACAGGAAACATTATCGTATCGTGGTAACGTGCGGTCAAGCCGGCCGTCGCTCTCATCTCCGAAATAAGATTGATTAGATTGTATTCACCAGAATTATAAAACATTACAAAGTAAATACCACTAATTTGTGAGGGAATTGTCTTTATTCTTAGATTTCTGGGTTACTGATATATTTGAAATGGCAATAAATCGTAATATCGGCTTGCAATACTTAAAAATCACAATACATATTGACTCGGCAGCCAAGCATCGTGATAGTATCGAATCGGGAGATAGGTGTATCGTCCCAGCCCTATAATCCAAATTGGATTATTTCTCTATAATCCTTCTAATTTAGTTTTGGTGCAGAATATTGTCTCTTCATTGTTACCAAAGTCAACATTTATGTCACTGAAGGACTTTGATGTCACGTTGTGGTTCGTAAAAAGCATTTCCCTCTGAGACAAAATGAGTCAGACTGTGACAGAGTCATAACTCATTGTCTATGTCCTTACTGGCTCATTACGCTTTTTAAAATTGTCTGTTTTTTCTGAGTTATTCTCGGACGAATGTCCCTCTTCCTCTCTGTCATTAGCCGGCCGATGACATCACAGTCAGGAAGCAGTAATGACAAATTTCAGGAACCAATAAAGTCAACAGAGGGTCCAGCTTCCTGGAGGAGCCTTCTTTCTTTTAATGGCTAAAAACAAAAGGAATGTAACGCATCAAACAATCACACAAAGATTGTGGTGCCACACCTGAGGAAATGAGCACATAATGGAAAGATTACAACTTCATTTAGACATCTTAGATATCACATGAATGGCCTGACTGTGCCATTAGACACGATGGCCTATTTATGACCTATTGTATTTCTAAAAAAACAAGACAAAACAACATAGATTTCCTTCTAACAAAACCTTTCTGTGTGTGTGTGTGTGTATGCGTGCATGTGTCTGTCTGGGCTGCGTCCTGTTGCTAGTCAGATGGATGTCTGTGAAGAGGATTACTACTGTAAGCCTGCTTTACCCACACACACTGTCTCAAAGACCTACATTCACAAGACCCACTTTCCACGCCATCCAACCCCCATCCTCCGCTCTGTTCAGCGGCGCTTTGAAAAACCTTGAATTTTATTTAGAATATGGGAAACAAAACAACATATTTAGTGGCTGTGACTCAGTGGAGGCATGAAATGGAGCATGTACAGTATGTGTACTTCCTCCATGTCCCTTTTAACCCTTCTTATGAAAGAGTCGAACAGCAATTTAAAAACAATTTTCTTGTCTCTGAAATAGATATTGCCCAGCACATAACATTTTTTGTTTGTTTGTATATATCAAAAAAGACAATATGTAACACTTAAATATTTGTATGGTATAAGCTGACACTCGATACAGGCTGATAACAATAAACATAAATCCACATTGATGAATATGGCAGCCAATATTTAAAGTCTCCCTGAGTAAACGCTTGTCCAAGGATACATATTTATATTCTTTCCCTTCTGTTTTATTAATGACTGCGCCCAGTCAATGCATAGATTACTGCATGTATCATTGTATTTACTTTAAAACGACAATGAATATAGAAAAAAACATTAGAATATAGCCCACTAGGGGGGCGGAGCCACATGGTGGGATCCTGTTCCTTGACATCATGCACTTTAAACTCATGGTCGCCTATGCCCTCGCAACAATAATCCCTAACCCTGCTAATACAAGTAAAGCAGCTCCAAGCTTTGTGTGTGTGTGTGTGTGTGTGTGTGCGCGTGCGAGATAGAGGAATTGCGTAATATCCATGACTTCCCTCAGACAGGGTGACCCTTATTCTGCCCGGCAATAATTCCATAAAAACTATTACAGATATTTCAGCAGCGTCTCTAGTCAGCACGGACATGTGTATCAGGCCTTCACGTGAAAGCTGTTTTAGTAGTGAGAAGAAAATAGTTGAGTATTTTATAATGTGTCTCCAGTGTTATTAGACTTTAAATTTGATAAGGCCAAGAAAAAAAAAATAAAATAAAATATAATAAATAAATAAACACATTTTCTAGCTTTTCTGGTTATGTGAAGATGTACAGAAAGTATAATTTAACAGAAACTGAATAAATAAAATGTGAAAAGTAATGAAAAAACAGTGTTTTATTTCTGAAATCCTGGCTAAAGTCCCTCCTGTGCAACCTTTAAATACAGTATTATTTTCTCATAGTAGCTAAGACTCTTTTATCATTCAAATTAACTATCGTTGTCCTTTTTAATAAAAGAGATATAATAATATTCTTATTATTTTGTTGTGGTGTCTATAGCTCTTTTAATTGAGTTTCCTCAATGTGGGAAAACAGCGCCCCTCTGGATTGTAACGGCTGACCCATGTTATTCAGTGTGTGTGGTGAAAAGGGAGTATTACACTCTGAGGATGTGAAGCAGCCTTTTCACCACTTATTAAAGTATTGGTCTGGTCTGGACTAATGAGATCTGCAAAAACTTGCATAAGTAGCCTGAATAAGTCATTTTTATGGAATGTCTAGTTACAGTGTTTGTTCATCCTTGAAGGACTGGTTTATTTATTCAGGTCTATCTTAATACAATACTCCCATGATGGCCATGGCTGCATAAACTGGTGTTTTTGGTCTATTAAATGTCAGAAAATAGTGAAAAATGCCAATCACAATTTCCCATTATGATGTATTCTAACTGCTTTTTTGTCCAACAAAAATCCAAAGATATCCAGAAATGACTCGGAAAACCAATAAATATTCAAATTTGAGAAGCAGGTCCAGTATATTTTTGGCATGTTTTGCTTAAAGGGACTGTTTGTAAGAATCGGAATTGCTTGTTAACAGCGACACCTGTGGGCGTCAACGAAAGTCAGCGTTGGGCTCGCGCTTGTGCTCGCTCTACATAGACATGAACGAGCATCGTTCAAAACAGTGAGGCGACACACGTCAGCTAAAAGCACAATATCACTCTGTATTTCAGCTGCTTGGCAGTAATGTTAGCTGACCAGACCAAGGTCTCTCCATGAATCAATGCTGATCCTAGTGTTGACTTTTCCTGCCTCAGCCAGGGGAGACACCGGAGTTTTGGTCGGAGACGATAACGTTTCTCTCTGCGGAGCCCCGTCACTTCACAAGACACGGGAAACCTCTGTTGGTCTGGAGGAGCTGCAGCAGTTATTTCTGCACAAACGTCCACTGTACATTCACTAGATATTCTCAGAGCTATGAAGTCTTCTGCAGTGTGAAGTTGCGCGCATGCACGTGAGGTGGAGCGAGCTGAGTGAAGGCGAGCAGAGAAGCAGAGTAGAGCAGAGACTCCGGCCCTGGAGAACAAAGCTACGGTCTCCCCCGCGTCCTCCGACCGCGGCCAACACTGTTTAACAGACGGGCTTCACTAGATACAACTTTGCGGTTTTGGTGCTTCCGTGTAGTTTGTGTTGGAGTCTGAGTCTGAACTATACGTGTAAGAAGTTACAAACAGTCCCTTTTAAAAAATGACTTATATAAATAGTTAACTATTGAAATTGTTACACATCAGTTTTCAGGGGAACAAAGAAATGGTTTCAGCTCTACACATGGCCGTAACAACTATCACCTGGATATTGGACACTTCACGTCCATGAAATACAGGAGAATGGGCCATGGCGTCAAGTAAGGTAAGTCAAATACACCCTCCCTGACTGTTTGTAGTTAATTTCCATCCGTCTTTGCTTGCTGCTTGTTTTACTGATGCTTAAATAAGTGACTACTTACTAGTGTGTGACTGTCGATGTTATGGCGGTTGCTTGGTTTAATGTGGCCTTGTTTGTCTACTGTCTGTGCTGTCTAGACAGACAGACAGACAGACACCATTCTAGTTTGCATTTATTGGTTGTTCATTCACCTGTTGGCTGTGTGTGGTTGTTTGTAAGCAGTGCAGATGGCCTGGTTGATGCTTGTGACATATTTGGTGGTGTTTTATATTGCATAAGTAGCCTGAATAAGTCATTTTTGTGGAATGTCTAGTTACAGTGTTTGTTCATCCTTGAAGGACTGGTTTATTTATTCTGGTCTATCTTAATACAATACTCCCATGATGGCCATGGCTGCATAAACTGGTGTTTTTTGTCTATTAAATGTCAGAAAATAGTGAAAAATGCTCATCACAATTTCCCATTATGATGTATTCTAACTGCTTTTTTTGTCCAACAAAAATCCAAAGATATCCAGAAATGACTCGGAAAACCAATAAATATTCAAATTTGAGAAGCAGGTCCAGTATATTTTTGGCATGCTTTGCTTAATAAATGACTTATATAAATTTTTAACTATTGAAGTTGTTACAGTTTTCGGGGGAACAAAGAAATGGTTTCAGCTTTATACATGGCCGTAACAACTATCACCTGGATATTGACCACTTCATGTCCATGAAAGACAGGAGAATGGGCCTTGGCGTCAAGTAAGGTAAGTCAAATACACCCTCCCTGACTGTTTGTGTTTGTCTTAGTTTATAAAATGTATTTATATGAGGGACCATGTAGCTAAAAGATGCTTTGTACCAGATATAGCTACTAGCTAATTTCCATCTGTCTTTGCTTGCTGCTTGTTTTACTGATGCTTAAATAAGTCACTACTTACTGGTGTTGACTGTCGATGTTATGGCGGTTGCTTGGTTTAATGTGGCCTTGTTTGTCTACTGTCTGGGCTGTCTAGACAGACAGACAGACACCATTGTAGTTTGCATTTATTGGCTGTGGCTGGTGGATGCTTGTGCCATTTTTTCCCGTCCTTGTCCTTTTTATATTGCATAAGTAGCTTGAATAAGTCATTTTGTGATATGTTTGTAGAATGTCTAGCTACAGTGTTTGATCATCCTTGAAGGGTTTAGATTTATTCAGGTCTATCTTAATACACTACTCACATGATGGCCATGGCTGCAGTTAAACGGAGATTTGCTTTATTAAATGTCAGAAAATAGTGAGAAATGCCCTGGCTGATATATTCAAACTGCTTGTTTTGTCCAACAAACAGTCCACAATTTCAAAGATATTCAGAAATGACTAAGAAAACCAACAGATAATCAAATTTGAGAAGCTGGGTCCAGTGATTTTTTTGGCATGCTTTGCTTACAAATGACTCAATTAAATAATTATTCAAATTGTTGGAGATTAATTTTCGATGGAACAAAGAAATAGCTTCAGCTCTACACATGACCATACATATACACTAATAGAGTTATTGGATGCTGTAATCATTCCTCCTATGCGATGAAATAACTCGATTTCAGGAGATGGACGATAAAATCAACATTTCATTTTATTTTAAAGAACAGAAAAAGCTAATATGAGGCTTCAGCAGTCTGAGTTAGACAAACCAAAGTTAAGGCCCTGATGCAGGGCTGGCTCTAGCCCTTTTGGTGCCCTAGGCGAAATTCGGATTTTGAGCCCTCCCATCAGATATCACAATGGCTCTACCTCTGAGCCACAGCCACTCCCATATATGGTCTAAGCCGGCCCTGCCCTGATGTACTGTGCTGTGTTTTTTTCTGTACAAAACAGAAAATGCACATATGGGCATATGACTATTGTATTAAAATAGACCTGAATATTTCCTAACGCATGCTGTTACATTCCACTTTCTCCATATCACGTTGACAAAAATGCCACGTTTGTTCCACCATCTTATTCCACAATGTAATGAAATACTACCGGCCCCTGCACGTTGGAATCAAACCAACATGCGGTTTGTCTGTGGTTAACACACCCATGCAGTCTACGCAGCAGGTTAGCCACTACGCGTGTGTGTTTTTATGTATATTTATATAAGTGTGTGTGTGCAGATGGGGGGAGGATGAACAGGGTTGTGGTGTGTAGGTGGGGCCTTACAAGCCCGTCTAGGTGGGGTTAGTGGGGGGTTGCTTTGGCCTGCTCTTTGTGTGTGAATGCGCCCTGACCTTTTCACTTCAGGAATTATTATATATTTTTTTCTAATTACAATGTCATCTGACATTGAATCTGATATAAACATCCTTGTGATTGTTTAAATAATATGCTGTAGTCTTGCCTGGAATGTGAGTCATCTTAAACCGCATTATTGTTTGAGACATCCTATATATGCAGTATATATAGATCAAAGGATGCTTTGTCCTTGCATTTGCGTGCTGTGTGTCATATATTCTTTGCCCGCCTGTTTGTATGTGTGCTCATGTGTATTATGGGCATGTATTCCTGCACACGTGCCTGCATACATGCATGCATGCATGTAGGGATGCAACACAAAGTCCTCGTCCGTGCCGGTAGACACAAAGCCAGACCCCCCCATCCCCCTCTTCCTCTTCCCTGGAGGGGGGAAGATAAGACAGTCTGTCTATCTGCCTGCTCCCAGCAGGAGGGGGGGCTGGGGCCCAGGATGGGAGGTTATGGAGGTGGTGGGGTGGGGACAGTCTAGCCGATTTACTGGCTGGATGTGTCGGTTGGGGGTTTAAAGAAGAGGACAGTCACTTCTGGCATTCTTATGCTTATTTAGCTCCAGCATGGCCTGCAGGCATGTTCTCCCTAACCCCAGAAAAAAAGCAAACCCAACACACACAGTGACTGAAACATATGTGCATGCACAACGTAGGTATGTTGGACCGTCTTTGATCTCCAATTCAACTAATAGGCCCTCTTATTTCAAAGTTTTTAGAAGTAGTACTGCATTGCGGTTGATGAAAAAATTCTGATGCTATATCGTCCACTGTCATCAGAATTCGCTGACAGCGGCAAGAAAAACAACTCGCTGGTCGTCATTAGAAAAATGTTTCAAGTCCTGCGTTTTCCATGTGATGATTTTTGAGCCAATATTGATCTGTTGCTTGGAACAGTCACGCACAAGACTGCTTCTCTGTGCACTGTTTGCAGTTGTAATTAGAGTTTGTGAGTTTAGATGCCAGTACTTATTCATCTCCGTGCCAACTGCTACTGTGCCACCACACCATACGTGTTTGCACATAGAAAAACATGGATGCAGCATCTTTGATATGTTTCAGAAGGAATGTTTTGAAGCCTAAAGTTTGTTTTGCAGCACTCTACCATCTTGTTGTTAGTTATTAGAGCCAGAATGAGATTATTGAAACGACAGAAATCACCTCACTACAATGGTAAAGACTTCTGAGGTGGGGGGGTCACGATTTCAATTCTACATTGAAATTAGCTTCCGATCTCGACCATCGAAATCAAAAGCAGGATCGACGATCATTTTGTCTCTCTCCGTCCCTGCTTACTTAGAGGAGAGAGGAAAAAAGAAAGGAGAGAAACAAGCGCAACAGTAAATGACTACAAAACTGTATTTTTGTAGATTACAGCACTCTATAATGCACTGTAGAAGGATTTATGTTTTTGTAATGATTATGTACTGAGGTGGGTCACACAGATACTGATATTGAAAAGATGCAGTTTTTCATATTGTAGACTGTTGCAGTCTAATTTTAGAAACACTTTCTAAATAAAAATGGAGTTCAGTTCTCTTTTTAAATAAGAATTTGAAAGTGTAAATAACAGTTGTCAGTTCATAAAACCAATAATCTGTTGAGCTTTACGAATCAAGACTACATAATCTAACAATGTTGTAACGAAAATCAAATCGTGATCTTAAAATCAAGAGTCAAATTGAATCATGGATTTGGAGAATTGTGATACCCCTATTCCGAGGTGATGTCGATGCATTCGAACCTTTTGATTTTGACTGATGTGAGTAGAATTCCTTGAATTATCGGGTTCAGGAAGAAGTGATGATGTTTTTTCTTTAGTGTGACCACTGTGCTCTTAGTGCAATAGTTCACTTAAGAAATACCACCTTGCCTCCGCCAACAAGTCAAGTTCCAGTTTCCATCCATGTCTGTCCAAAATGTCATCACTTTCACATCATTTTATGCCGTTAGTCATTTGTTCAAAATTGTCATAATTAGCATATGAATTCTTGAGTTATGGCGAAAAATGTGTTTTGTGAGGTCACAGTGACCTTTTGTATTTTGACCATCAAAATCGAATCAGTTCATCCTTATCCGGGTTTCCATCGAAAGTTCCCGTGACTTTTAACCCCAGGGACTACTTGTCAAGTAACTAAAGGTTCCTACAGCCCATTGTTGTCTGCGTTTCCACCGTGGTCTAAAGACCTGCAAAGATTATGCAAGGGGTAAACAAACTCTGCTGCCTGCAGTTCAATGTGTCCATCCCTTTCCATACAGGAGTTGAAGCAGCTAAACTTAATTCAGACCGTAGTCCCTGCAGTTGAATGAGCAATGAGTTCCTCAAAAGGTTCTTAGTTCCGGGGGAAAGTTCCTGTGGTGGAAATGGGGCTCTAGAGTCCAAGTGTACGTTTGTGCCAAATTCGAAGAAATTCCCTCCAGGCGTTCCCGAGATGTCACGTTCACGAGAATAGACCAGACGGACGGACATCCCAAAAACATAATGCCTCTGGTCACAGCTGTCGCCGGTGCAGAGGCATAAAAAACATTGAGATTAGCACAAACATTGTTGACATCATTTTCAACAGGTCAATAGCTCAGATAGAGTTGCAGCTAATGATTGCTTTCATTATCGATTAACCTCCTGATCATATTTTTTTCCTTTATTTGATCACCAGTCCAAACCCCAGTCAAAAATATTTAGTTTATTATCACTAAAGTCAAAGAAAAGCAGGAAATCTTCCAAACTGAGAAGCTGCTACTAGAGAGTGCCGCTTGAAAAATGACTCAGGCTACATCCACAGTAATATGTTTTCGTTTTAGAACGCATAACTTTTGCTAGGTTTATGCCTAGCGTCCACACTACTCCAGCGCTTTCAAGCCTCTAAAACGGAGTCGTCTGAAAACGCTGCTGACCCCATTTTAGTTTTAAAACTCCAGGTTGCGTCTGGACGGACAGAAACCGAGACCTTTGAAAACAATGACACAGACCCCCATGTTCGCTTCTTGATTGGGTCTCATCAGTCATGACGTGTCCAGCACTGCTTTCTGTTTACACCGGCACGTGCATGCCCAGTGTATGTGAATGGTCATGTGATATGGGTTTTCAGGCGTGGTGGTATGGACGGAGATTAATTCTGAAACGGCCCTAAAACGCTCGTCTGGACAGAGATCGTTTTCGCCATTTAAAACGCTGTTTTAAATCAAAAAGGTCTTGGTGTGGATGTTCAGCTCTATCTCTTGCTCTTCAGTGGGTTTTTTAAGAGGAGGATTCCACACATATATTTTGCAGCATGCATGTCAATAAAAAAACTGACATACATTTGACAGAACTGCTAGATTACATCATAAAAGTAGTTTGTTTTGGTCTGGCCAGCAGACAGTAATGTTGATTATTTCCACAAACCTTATATATACAGCATATATATGTCTCTGCTGAAAGAAACAAGACATTCTCTCTCTGTCTGCGTCAAATGTTAAATGTTTATCAGACATATCGCCCCGAGGATGAGACCTCATACAATATCTACATTTCATTGTTAATTGAAGCAGCTGCAGCGTTCACAATATTGACTTTGAAGTCTGTAGAGCTGCTAATATGTGAACTCCAGATGTAAACAACCCCATCTGGCTCCAAAATTAGTGATTAATTTAACTAATCTAAGTTTTATCAGAAGCTGGCTTTTTCTTTTATGGATGAAAGAGAATTTATTTTATATCAGTGAATATTTTGCTAAGGAATACTCCACCCAAATATGAAATACTTCCCTCTGTAGGAACGTTTTCTTTAGATGTATTTTGATAAAAAGATGACTTTTGGATGTCCATATTCTTAGTATATAGACACCGCCTCCCACACACATCACATTAAATCATCACATACATCTCCCTCTTCTCTTTCTGTGTATTTATACACACAGTATGTGCGTATTATTACCATGATAAATCAAGAGAAATGTCAGTGAACACACCCTATGAAATATGATTGATAGGCGCAATATCGGTACGAGACAAGCTCGAGATGACTACAATATCCTTTTCTTTTTCAATTTAGTTACACAAGAAGAGCCGTTTCCTTGCCTTCCTCTTGATTATGAATTGCACTGTCCTCTGTCTTATTGGGCCTTCCTCCCAGAGGCCCCCAAAAACCCCCCACAGAGGAACAATGTGGATGTCAGACTCTCTGACAAAGAGCTGACTTTAATAAAGGAATGGGAAATTCATTTTTAAAGGAAGGAAGCAGCGTGTGGAGACAACAAGACTCTCCAATACGAGGCTGTGGGCTCAGTTATGCACACAAGGCAGGATGCGTCCGAGCATTTGAGCACAGAGATATGTGTACAAACACTGATGTCATGAAATTGGAAAGCACATAACGTCCTGTTTGCAGTACCACAGAAGAACTTTGCAACACGTGGCCATATGAGCAGCTGATTGGGCGCCTAGTCGGCCGTCTCTAACGGCATTCCTTCCAGCAGGAGGGTGACAGACGAGGTCGAGGGCTAAACCACGACGGTACCGCTGCTCCCCTCACAATTTGGTGTGAGGTGACAAACGCCTCCATGTGGATTACAGCATTTCTGGCATTTTACAACCAGGTTAGCACTACAGCGGCAACACAAACCTCAGCCACAGTCCAAGTCGTTGTGTTGCATTTTTCGATTGACAGAGAGTTTGTGACAGGGAGAAAAGGAAGAGGAAATTTGAAGACGTGGGGTAGACAAATGTGGTAATTTGAGATGAATGTTTTGAGTTAAAAGTCGGTTTTAACGTTGGACTGGAGATCTGTTGGGTTTGTTGGTCCCTGTGTTTATGTGTCTGTCTGTGTGTAGTGCAGACTTTTGTAGGATTCCTGTGTGTATTGGAGTAAATGAGGGCTGAGGAATGTGAGTGGAGGGTAATCATGGCAGACCTACAGGAGTAACCAGATACCGACTGCCAGACTTCAGAGGAGCGGGAATCCCTCCATGCCGACACACCACCTCCTGCAGGAGACACTTTGGCTGGGACCTTAAAACCTCCCCCCCTCCTTTAACCCAAACCTGGCCCTTAGTGTCCAGCCTCCCGCCCTCTCTCCAAAAATCACATTTTAGTTTGTGTAGTGTGTTTACTGCCCCTAAGGGCGCTTTCCCAAGCTGTTTGGCTAGTCCAAATCAGAGTGAATTTGATACTTTTGGTTTGTTTTTGTATTTAGTCTGGTTCAGTTTCACAGTGCACAAATTAAAGCGGACCAAATAAAAAAATTTAAAAAAATGATTTGCTGGGGGCGTGTACAAAGTTGTTTCACTTTGACTGGGCACTGATCCGCTGTGCCCATGAATCCCTTCACCTCCAGACTTTATAAGCGTCACTATTTTTGTGGACTTTATTTATCATATTCTTTATGTTCTCTTCAGCCCAGATGTCAAGCAAACATGGGACATCTGCAGAAGTCCAGGTCCGTCCTCTCCCACTCATGTTAACCTGTCATTTACCTGTATCCATGTCAACAAAAATGCCCGCACAGGCAGTCTGCGTTTTGGGTCGCTTCCTGGAAATTGGTTCAGATTATGTCCTCACTGCAATTGAGCTGCATTAGAGTTAGCTTGGAATCACCTCTCACAAGCGGTCTTGGTCCTCGTACTCTTGGATCGGAGTATGATTACTGCATTCACAACTGCCTAAACAAAATGCACCCGAGTTTGATTAAAATGGACTAAATGTTGACTTGTGAAAGCCCTAAAATGTAAATGGTTGCATTTATACTACACTCAAGCTGAAACAGTTAGTGAATTAATAGATTAGTCGCCTGAGAGAAAATTGATCTGCGACTATTTTTAAAACGGTTAATTGTTAAGGTCATTTTTCAAGCAAAAATAACTAACAGTCCCTAATTCCATCCTCTCAATTTTCAGGCCCTGTTCAGACCTGGTATTAATATGTGTCCTCAGTGATCGGATCACAAGTGGACAGTTCTAAGTACAGGTGTAAACGCACTCAAGACGCATTGAGATCTGATCGCTCAGATCACATTCAGAGGTGGTCTGGGCCACATATGACCTCATTCTTTTAGCATTGTGTACGTCAATGTGTATAGTATAGGCTACATATCTACAGACTATCAGACTAGGCACGCGAAGTTCATTATTATCATACTGTCGGAGATGTGTCTGTGTTTTTTATTACGGTGCATTGCACGGAGCTGACACCCACCTGCCCGCCCGCTCACTTGCCTGCTCGCTCACTCACCCGCTCACTCTCACTCATCCACGGCACTCTGAAGCTCTGTACCCCAGGTCCCCGGGGACCGCCGGGATAATAACCTTTTATTTTGATGTTGATAAAATGTATCCGAGTTCACAAATATGTAGGATATTACTACTGACATTCATGTAATATTACGTCACAACATCTGCTGTATTAGCCGTGTGTTTACTACGTGTTTATTTGCATATAGAGCTGGGAAGTGAGATCGGATCACAAGTGGTCACTCAAGACTCATGTGGAGACGCATTCTAATGCCAGGTGTAAACAGGGCCTCAGATAGACAAAACAAGACATTTAAAGATATCATCTCAAGGAAGTTGTGACGGTAGTTTTCAACGACATTTTTTTTAGGCGACACGATAATCAGTTAATCTAGGAAATATTCAGCAGATTAATTGATAATGAAAATAACTGTTAGTCGCAGCCCTACACGTTACTACTCATAGGCTCGGGCAGAAACATGTTTGTAACAGTCTGTACTGCTTTCCTAAATCACAAATTACCCTATGTGATAAGAGCATGAACGGCATTTGGCATTTTTACTTGTTTGTAAATTGAAAAATCACATTTAGATAAGACAATACCACTTCCTTTTAAGGCATTCATTATAAGGGGTGTGTAACTAATAAGTTAATATATAAAATATGAATGCTTTTATAGATCAGTAATCAGCCTTTTGCATGAAAAACATTTGGGTTATGATGGAGGAGGATATACACACAGGAACACACACACACACATGATGCAAAGGAAATGGTTGATCTTTATCATACTTTCTGGATCAGACTGTGACCCTGCTGTCTTCCTCCTCAAAACATCCTGTCTGACCAGAGAGAGAGATACGAACAAGATGGGGTAGATGATGTTATTTACACGAGCAAATAGAAACACAACATCTGACCAGAAATAGTACCGGCTCTAATTACGGGAGAACATGCTGTCCTTGTTTTGCAACTTTCCACTTTTCTACGCATCTCCTCATTATTCATTAAAAAAACTGTTGTTGTGCCTTAAATCGACATTCCCCAAAGTCTCCCAAAATCCTGAAATGGCATTTATTTTGCAGATAATTGTCTTTGCACAGTTGTGTAAAATGTGCTGATTATGGCAACAAAGGAGTGAAAATTAGCAAAAACAAAGAATGACCACTTTTTATGATCAATTCTGCCCCAATATTATGGTTACTTTTCTACAGTTAATGCAAGGAGACATAATGACACTAAATTTATCACCTTCTGCAATGGTGATTTAGATATTCACCCAAGCAACATCACTAAAGCTGGGCATACACTGTACGATTTTTAGCCCGTTTGAGCTGCAGGACTCATTTTAGAGTCGGACCAAATTTCAGCTTCGTCGGGCGTCGTTTGCCGTGCAGTGTACGGGGGGGACCGAGGACCAATTAACTCCTCCCGATCGGCCGTCGGACAGTCGCGTGAATTTCTTACATGTCAGAAATTTTGGTCGGCCGTCCACAGGCTCTCACACAGTTGAAGCAGAGCCACGAGCCGATTCCCCAACATCAGTGCCTTTTTTCTCCTCTTTTTACAGTAATCAGGGTGTAGCTATCAAGAGAACAATGTACAATAGATATAGGTAAACATAGCTAGCTTAACTCCAATTCTCTCAGCAAAATGGACAAGCCATACTGTCTACGTCTTCCTAACCACAGCGAGTCCATATAACCTTACGCCGCTGCCTCTTCTTTTTTGAGGTTTCAGCAGACAGGATGGCAAAGATGATCAAGTAAGTGCGTTTCTGCCTTGTTAGCACTGTGACCCGTACAGACCTCTCAGGGCTCCAGCTTAAGGACATCCTGTCCTTTTTGCTCACCAATGAGTCAGCAGCCAACGTTTGCATTTACAGTGAGTGAGCTGTTGATGTTACGTTGAGTCAAAACTCCACAACAGCTCAAATCATGTTACTAATGTTAACCACTTACTTACTTACTCCTCTTCATCCCCTCTGGATAATAAGGCTGCAATGAGATCTGTCAATCGCATTTTGTCCGTGGCAACATGCTGCTCCTCTCCCCATGACAGGAGCATCTTGTCCTGCAGCTCCTCCAACTTTTAAGATGCACCAGCTAACAGGGCCGGTTCTAGCTTTTTGGGGGCCTTATGCAAAATCTTAACATAGGGCCCCTTATCAAATCGTAGCATTTAGGCCCCTTAGCATAGAACCCCTTAGCAAAGCGTAGCATTTTTTTTGACCAAATGCTAGTTTTCACACATAAAAAAACAGCAACTTAAATTCAACATGGCTGCATTGTTAACATCAAAAAACAAATTATAGTTAAAAAAAAACTATAATTAAATTATTTTTAAAATAATAAAAAAAACTTTGTTTTGGATAAATTATGAATTTAGGAACAAAAATAAACCACTTTTGATTTTCAATTTATATTAAAGGTCACTTTGAATGATTTACGAATGATAATGCAGAAAAAAAAATATTTAAATTCGGGACGGTCCACATTCATTTCTAGACATTGGAAAAAGTTACGAGTCCTATCTCTGCTAGCAAACAAACTTTAACTGCCTCGGAGCTTTCAAACAAATCTTTATTGACAACTGTCAACAAACAGAACGGCTGACGGCTGTGTTTTTTTTCTTGTTTTGTTTTTTACACGTACAGTGTGAGTACTTGGGTTGTGGCAGACGATCGCTTCGTACAGTGTGAGCACATAAATCACGAGCTTTGGCTATACTCGTACAGTATAGGAGTAGGAATTTCACAACAACACTTCTAAAATTGTACAGTTCATGCTCAGCTTAATAGACTGCGATGATAAAAGTGGAGTAAGCGTTTAAGAAAAAAAAAAAAACCCTCGAAGAATTAATCCCTGAGGGAAAATTTGGTGAGTGTCTGACACAAGCAAGAAGATATTCAACACATACTTTTAAGTATGTGTACTCATACACATATGTGCGTGGGAGCGCGCACGGACGCACACACAATGTAGTTTGGACTTTTTCTACGGTCTTGTACAGTAGACCCTGGGGCCTTGTTATGTGAAGAGCGAGATCAAAGCAGGAGTGCTGATCCAGGCAGGAGAGAGAGATAAAGAGAAGGAGATACAAAGAGAGAGAGAGAGAGAGAATGAACAACCTGGGATTAATGCAGAGACGACTATAACTTCTGCTTTTACTCTAATTATCTCCTCGCTCAGTGCCAGGAGAACACAAGCAGCACAGAAACTGCTGTCTATTCATCGGTAACACTCGACTGAGACTCCAGTGCTGCTGACTTAGTTGTCATTATACGGACAATACAGACTTACCTCTATGGTTTTTAGGCATGAAGACAGTTTTGGTTTTAAGCTTTATGCCCCCGTCTCAATACAGTGGAGTTGAATGGATTTTCTTTTGAGGCCCTCACATTGTTTGACACTTAACATTCAAGAAATTTCAAAGACATCTCTTTCCAGAGATGGTGTCCTTGATACATAAGATAACCCACAGATCTCGACGTGAACTGTTTTCATTGGGACAAAACATAAAAAAAAGAAGTTCCTTAGAAAGTGAGTGATTTCTGTAGATCAGAACACAGTTTATGGAAAAAGCAGTTTGATTTTTAAATTAAGCATTTAAACTCTTCAATGCTTGGAGCGCCACACTGACTTTCTATTCAGCGCCATTGTATTGGGGGTGATGACAGAAATCTCAGAGACAGATTTCTGAAAACCAGAACTATCTGCATGGCTACACACTACTGATTAAATGCCATATCTTCCCTGAGATGTTAGGTTTTTCAGGAAATTTCTTTTGAAAAAGTCGGGGTCGTGTCATATTAGAGGACTAGATATTTACGCAGTCACAACAACAGATATAATTCTTGAACGGAGCGAGCACCGAAGTACCATTGACTCCATTGAGTCCATGAGTGTTGCATTATGGGCCAGGCCTTCAGACTGCCAGACTTTCTGGGTCAATAGAATCCTGGTAGTTGGTCCTCTGCTTGCTCAAATCTATTTGAATCTTTTATTCGAAAGATGTTGCAACTGTCGCAAATTTGCATCGCTGCCGGTATTTACCGGTTTTTGATGAGAAATATTTGCAGGCGAGTATTTTGCATTTTTGTGTTGTTTTTCGTCACGCCCCCGGTGTGTGAAGGCCTTTAGTCAGCATGGAAGTAGGCCTATATCATGTGTCACTTTTAAAAGGGAGAAGACCTCAAGGAGGAAGACTCTCCTCTCCTTGGACTAATAGGATCTCAGGGAAACGTTCCCAACTCTGAAAATGTTTTGTATCTTCAAAAGGTGTTTGGAAAGGGAGGTTCATCTTTTGTTCGGGCCAGAACTGTACATATTTCTGTAATTTGGATGATCCGACCCTTTTAAGACATTTAGTCAAACAGATCCACTGTTTGGGTTGTTTATAAAGAGAGTTCAGAGCAAATGAATCTGTTCAAGACGGGCCTAAAGGAGCACTCAATAGACTCAAAACTAAAATCTTTAAGATGTAATAAGTTATCAATGTCCTACTGTGCATCAACTCTGTCTCCCTCCTCCTTCACCCCATCTCCTGTCTCCTTTCTCTCTGAGTGGTCTCTTCCTGTTGCCTTTTTTTAAGCACGAGCCAACAACGCTGACGTACTTCCACGTTGTCCTGGGCGAGCTGTGCTCTCCAAACACACTGGCCGACGGACACACACTGGCAGAAAGAAGATCAAGATAGCGAAGGGAAAAAAATTAGCACCACGCAGAGACTGCTTGTTAAAATGAGATACCAGAGGAAGAAAAAGACAGTTTGATTTAGTTGTGCTGTATGCACTGTGCTATACACAGACAGTAGATAGAGATACTGTGGTGGATATTAAGCTACGGTATCAGCAGAATAAATAGATATGTTCCCACAAAGTTTCTTACATTAAATCATAGGAGAATAACCTGATTTTCATTCCTGAGAAAAGGTTGTGCTACTGTGACAAGTTGCATCCGAACACACCGCAAAGACTACAGGCCAGTTTGTACGGATGTTCTGCGCCTACGTGAGATAAAATATCTCCACACCAGCAGGTTGCGGTAGACTATATTTGTCATTCAAAAAGGGAAACTAGAAGACCGAGGATGGTGGATATACAAGCCGTTGTTATTATACGTGCATGAAACAAAGTGCTGTTTTGCCGACCATTTTCTAACCACTCTCACTCACCACTTAGCTTCATTCCAGACGGCCATGTCGTTGTGAAAATATCTGTGTATTGGAATGATCAGATGAGATGAAAAATGAGAAGAGCCTTCTGTGTTTTTCCTCTTGACTTGCTTTCCTCACGCCTGTTTCTTTTCTTGTGCACTGATTCGTTTCAGCTGAACCGCCAATCAGAGGGATTTCTCTCACCGACGGGTGCGACCGCTGATGCTGAATCGGCTGAAAAACCTCCGACACGGGCAGACTAGAGCTGACGGTGCGGGACATATCGAAAAAAAACTAGGCCGACGGACGCTCACCAACAGCCCCAAACTGTCCGACAGCCGATTGTCGACTTGATGTGTCAGGGCCTTGAATAACGAGTCCACCAGTGCTTTACTGCAAGTTTTGCATTGATAGATTTAGTTAAAATTTAAAAATCATTGACCTTTTTGAAGATAAGTAAGCTTGCATAAAAAGTTGCCTCACTTTCAAAGTCTTTTTGTCTGGTTTGAACAGCATATTGACAAACGCCTCCCTTTAGATTGCCTTGGTCACACTTGACGGGGCTAATGTGCGCGAGCAACCGGCTGCTCTTTCATCTTAAACCATTTTCTCTCTCTATTACACGTTGCTCTTTGGTTTTGTGTAGCGACGCCTGATATTGACGCCTGATATGGTACTGAATGAAACGTTGGGGAGAGACTTTCAGCTGAAGTGAAGCAGATGCTGGCTTCCATCCAGTAGCTGCCATCATTCATCTGGGCAACAGGGGTTATTGAGAACAATCACAGACAGAGAGAGAAGTGTGCTGACAAGCTTTATATGCGTGATGATGTGTAGGTCTCCTTCTGCAAAGAGCCTGAGAAAATGTTTTTCATTCCAGCTTTCTGCCACCGTTACTTACTGAAAGCTCTCAAATTACAGGAAAGTAGACGTTTTATTGGAAAGCCAAATAAGATAAGTACATAGGTCTACTGTAAAAAGCAAAACCTTAACGCAATAAAATAGTATTTCATCAAATATCTATCCTAGAAGAGCGATATATAGAGGAATCAAGACTCGGACTGGTTGGATCTTTGAGGATCTTTTATAGAAACTTACTATCGTAAAAAGATCCATTTAGGTACAGTTTTCACATCAACATCCAATTAAATATATTTCATTTGAATCCCTTTCATTGAGTAGAAAAACCACAGAGCTTTGGAAGCAAGCTTTGACTGTTTGAGCTAAGCTAAACTTGTCTAAGACCCGTTTCTAAACTGAGATATGAAATTGATCTTGATGTTCTGGTCCGAGTCCCAGCACGACGGCAAACAAGCAGAGCCCTGTCAGAGTATTCCTTCAAGAAAAGTTGTTTTAATGACATAAATCGATAGCTTAATTACTCACTTGACAAATAGGTAAAAATGATGAGTCCAATTTCATTGTGCCGTTTGTGATAGAGGAACGTAATTTTTACATCATTTGTGTCCACATCACTTATTCAGAGATTGTTCTTCTCTCTGAAAATGCTGTTTCCTTGTTGACCTGATGGCCAGGTGACATCACAGTGACTACGTCCATTTCTTATATACAGTCTATGCTAAGTACAGCCTCAGAGAGCAGCAAGCATGGCTGAAGACTCGTAGGTTTGCTGGCATTTCAGTCACGGTGGCTCATTAAAGTTATATCTTAGACAATCAGCAAGCCATTGACTTGGCGATGACGAGGTTTTCTTCTATTTAGTTTGAAGTACTTTTACATTGTTGATTGGATTGGATAACAACAATTTGCTTCCGTTTCCCAAAATGAGCGCAATTAGTTGTCTCCGGGTTGCATAAAGTTGAACCTTTCTTAACTTCCCTACATCGTGCCGCTGGATGACTTTTGAGTCTTTGAGCAGTGGTGAGTGTCACCATCATGTTTTTTGTGGTTCACTCCACAATGAATGACATACTGTAGTGTCTCCGGTGTTTGAGTCTGTATGTGTGGGGTTACGAGTTCCTCTCTCAAAGGTTCCAAAGCCACGACAGACACTTAAAGCCTTGGCCATAGAGACACAGTCCAATAAAGCATGTGACTGCTTTCATAATTACAACTATCTATAATCCGGTGGAGAGGGAAAATGGAGAAGGAGAAGATTGTAGACCGGGAACAGAAAGGCCTGTGTAGATGAAATCTATTTATAACAAACACAGGAAGAGCACACTACGACGCTAGTAGTGAACAAACTTCGGAAACCGATGACATCTCAAACACAGAGCATGAAAATTTAAACAGCAGAGGCAGACATGGTGGGAATACTGAGCATGCGCTGATGAGAATATAGTGAATTTACTGGACCACTCGGCTTGAGTCAGTCCCTCGCTCTACACAACGCACATACACACCGCAAATCCTGCTCATGTAATGAAATCCTCTTTGTTAGCCGAGGAATTTGTCCACGGGTCCAGGGTCTATCTGGGCAATGTGGAGCCTTATCAAATATTTGGCAACACACCAAACAGAGCTGCTTTGATTCCTGTGGCCATGATGGAGAGATGAAGGAAAGAAAAAACAGTTGGATGGATCGTGGGGGACGTGCAGGGACCTCCAAACAGAGAATCCAGAACAAAAAAAAAAAACGGGAGACTCGCGGTCCCGTCATTCTCAGCCCCCACTAGTCTCTCATGCACAAACACAACACCCTTGGGGACTGTGATGTTCAGCAGAAGTTATTATAGTGATTAGAGCAGTAGACACAGAAAGCGCACACACACACACTCACACACTCACACACTCACACACACAGTTTCTTTAAGCTTTACAGTCCCATCAGACATTAAATCAAAACATGCACTGACTTCCATCAGAGCAGAAACACACTTTAGTCAGCTGACTGTGCCCTTGTGTATAGTCAGACTATGGAAGGAAATAAAGGCACTAAAATATTGATTAATTATAATGAGTTAAAGAGATGTAAGTGCTGTAAAAAAAATAGATTACGCTTGACAGAGATAATCCAATACCATTTTTTCCTTACCAATTCCGACACTTGAGCTTGTGGTATCGGCTGATACCGGGTGCCGATCTGATACCAGCATGATAAATATGATATCTTCGTTTGGGCTATCTTTGTGGAATTTACCTCGTTGTTGGAATGCGATTTCCAAAGTTTGCTGCTGCGGTTCGTCCCCCCTTTGCCTTGGAGAAGTTGTCGTGCTCTTTTGTGTGATGCGTCTTCAAATGTTTTATAAGATTGCTGGTGATGAAATTGACAACACTAATGCCACCCCTCGAAATGGAAGCCTACATACTGTACACATCGCCGTTTTACTTGTTGGATTTTCCATTGTGATGTATTGCCGAATGGCTGACATTTTCCTTGCTCTGACTACCGTTACCATAAAGGCCCTGACAAATCAAGCCATCAGCCATCTGACCGTCGGACAGCATGGGGCCATCGGTGAGCGTCCGTTGGCCTAGTTTTTTCAGTGTGTCCTGCACCATCGGCTCTAGTTTTTCGGCCAATTCAGTATGTTGGTGAGAGAAATCACTCTGATTGGTGGTTCTTAAACCAATCTAAGAAGAGAAACAGACGGGAGTAAAGCAAACCAGCGAGTAAAGTCAGGAGGAAAAACACAGAAGGCTCTTCTCATTTTTCATCTCCATCTCATATGATCGTTCCAATACACGGATATTTTCACAACGACATGGCCATGTGGAATGACGCTAAGTGCTGAGTGAGAGTGGTGTGAAAATGTTCGGCAAACAGACGCTTGGTTTAATATGTATCATAACAACGGCTTGTATATCTGCAGTTCTTGGTCTTCCGGTTTTCCTTTTTGAATGACGAATACAGACTACCGCCACCTACTGGTAGGGAGAGTTATTTCCTGTCACGAAGGCGCAGAACGTACATGCTAACTAGCTGTCAGCTGTAGTCTTTGCGGTGTGTTCGAGTGCAACTTGTCGGCCAAAACAAATGTGACATGATGCGACGCAACTTGTTACCTTTGTTGCCTCTAGTTCTTTGATGTCAGCTTGGTGTGTCCCCAGCTTTCCACTCTCCACTAGCACTGCACTGTTGTTGTTTACTATCGTCACATACCTGCAATCAGTTCTTCTTCTCTGCTCTAAAACAGTAGTTGCCAGTGGCAGCCATGATACATCCAAGGCTACTGTTTTGGAGCGGAGAAGAAGAATTGATTTCCAGTTACACAAGTTGATAGTATCGGACGCATTTCCGATACTGGCATCGGTATTGGAACAACTCCACTTGACATTTATTCTGAGATGTTGTTTATAACCTTCATTTCCATCTCCAATTCAAACTAGCCTAGTTGGTGCAAATGTTCTCCCATGCGTAACATAAATAAAAACATGACAAATCATAACAAGATATTGTTTAATTTGAAGTTGTTTATTTGCTTGTCTGATGCTTCTAAAGTGTATTTACATAAACCAGAATTATTTCAGATCCTTAACTTGGGTCTAAGTCAAAGCTGGAATATGCAGACACTAAAGAGGGGGGATACAGCTCTGCTGTTGCTAAGCAACTGCATGCCTCAAAGTCCGTGGAATTTAAACAGTGGAAGGGATCCAATTTTCCTGGGGACAGATTTCAACGTCGCGCCCATCTCGGAGGTGCCCTGGACGTACTGTAAGAGCGGAAGCCTGTCTGAAATGTGTGTTCATGTAGGTTGTATTTAGGGGGACAGAAAGTCTCACTGCAGCCCTGAAACGTGAGGAAGAGGATGCCAAACGCAGCGAGGCCGTGTGTTTGAGTCTGTGTGTGTGAGCTGTATAAAGACTAGCGGCCTTGTTACCACTATACGACTCTCCAGTTGGCGTGGAGGTGAATGGAAAACAGAAGACTTGCTGTTGCACCTTCATTAAAGCCAACTTCTCACATGACTCTCCGGTTGGTTTAGCTTTTTAACTGTTTGTACGTTGATCTGATTAATAATGGGCAAACAGGGCTGGAATTTCCTTTTTGTTCATCTGGGGCTTGTGTTGCCTCCTGTCCTACCAGCTGAGCCACACACAAATCCCCCACCATTTACTGTGGCATGCTGAACTCTTACTGAACCAGTGTACTGTTAGTGGAGCTGAAAAGCACATCCAGTTCACAACATTGATTTCACTCACCCAGTCAATTAGCCGGCCAGTCAGTCATCCAGTCATCCAGGCGGCTGGTCTGGCCTTTTTTGGATCATTTCAGATGGGTGTTTGGGTGTGAGTGAGCATTAAGGGATGAGATTTGAAGAAGATTACTAAGGACCAGAAAGCTGCCTTGGGGCTTCATGTGCTTTTCAACAGAACGGCCCGCCGTCCCTGCTGCATTAGTGTTGGAAAGATGTCGCTCTCTCTCCCTCTGTCTCTGTCTCTCTCTCATTCGCTAAGTGGTTCAGACATTGAAAAACAGGACTGCAGGGGCTTGCAGTGATATCTAGGTCTTCTCTTTGATGATGTTTAACCATTTGTGGTTTGTGTGGCCATGACGACATCACATCTGCACCTCTCTTTGCTTTGCATTTGAGCGTCCTGTTCTTGCCTCTCATGAGGACTCATTCTGTGATGAATTCAAGGGAAGTAGCTGGGTATTGCTGGCCCAGAACAGGACATCTGACCTAATTATGCATGCTGCTAATACCCTCATCTGGTAGATTACAGAGGCAAAGCTCTGTGCCTTGGGGAGCGTCTGAGTTGACCAGTGCACTCCAGCTCAAAGGCCTCCGTTTCCCTTTTCAGGCTAGTTATGTTGTGAGTTAATAAAGGTGTGCCATTGTGAACTAAAGCATATCATTAGTGGTTCTGCTGTTGTGATCATATGTTTGTGTATATGGGTGTGTGTGTGTGTGGCATCAATAATGGAAATGGAGCAACTAGCATAGTCTACTCTTTTGTTTTTTGGGGTGTGTTGATGTTGATTTGGGCTTGCTCTTTTTCAGTGTTTGTGTCTGTTGGACGCACCTTAGGCAAACGGCGACGGTGGCCAGTATAAATACATGTTGGTTACAATGGATTCCAATGGCGACAATTACTCATGGCGGCAAAATGTCATCAAAATACCTGTGAAGACTTGTCACGTTAGCTGTCCGGATGCAACTTGACTGTTATGGTTCACTTTCACAGCTCTCATGTCGTTTTTTTAGGCCGCAGAAGGCTGCTGTTTTCAGTGAAAAAGCTCTAAAAACCCACTGAACACAACCTGCTCAGCACCACAAGGCAGACAGCAGATAGTTGGTGAACGTAGATATCTTCCTCAGGAGTTGGTAGAGACCAAAAACTGTGATAAAAGAGAGAGAATATTGGACTCAAATTCGCCAGGTGGCCAGAAATAAGACTCCAAACAAATGATAATGTTGCTCCATAACTACTGAATGTGTAAATGAGCAATTTGTTTCCTAACAAGTTCTTCATGGGATAGTTCGGGTTTTTTGAATTTGGTAAGTTTGAATTCACCAAAGTAGCATAATAACACAAACAAACTAACCCATCGAGGCGGCGGTAGATTAGCAACCCCTGTGTTCTGTGAGGTAAAAGTGCAGTTTTTTCTAAATATAGCGTACACTTAAATGGATATCGACAGTTTTTTTTATTTATTTTTTTAGGTGGACCTTTCTTTTAGGTGTCTAAAATATGTTTTGCTGCAGGCCCCGTCCACAGCAGTACATTGCTTTGCTCCCATGTCAGTACTTCTGTCTGCTTCCCCAAACTGTGGGCGTGTTGACCGTCATATACAGTCGGTAACACTGACTATGGATAAGTACCTCATACAATACCACTTCAAAACACCCAAACTATCCCTTTTAAAAGGTGATATGTCAATGTTGTTTCTTCTAGCCCCCTGAGTAGCGCCCCACCCCCCCAATAAAAACATCAGTTATTGTTATTAAGTTTAAGTGCTCAAGATCGCAAGTATGGGTATTGGGACACATCCATACTCCCTTTGGCTTTCATATGAATTTGTGTCCCCCTAAAAAAATCATGTTTTGTGCTCATGTACCCCTTATAATTTCTATAAACTAAGCAGACACAACCAATTTAGTATAGAGGAAGTTAAGTCTGGTTCTGATTGTAGCAAGCCTTAACCAAGACACCCACACAGGAAGTGGTGTGTATAATTGGGACGGCTCTTTGAAAATGTGCAGCACATCCCTCAAATAAACGGTTGCCAGTGGAGTGCACTTACCTGTCCTGCTGCCTTCAGATAAGATGACTGTGGGGATTTAATCACCTGGAAGTGATGAGTCGAGCATACAAACAGCTGTGGACGACAGATACCCCTCTACCATAGAACAGCCTCAGCCTCGCTGGCATTATGGCCTTAATCACCCACTGATGTGTGCGTAGTCGTGTCTAGTGGTTGAAGAATTTATATCCAACTGACAAAGGGGAGCATTGATGTGATTTTGGAGAGCTGTATGTGGGAGCGTCTTTGCTAAGTAAAGCTGTTTTCACAGCTTTGGTTAGCACTGTCTGTGCTGAGACTGGCTTTGAATAGTGGGAGAGCTGGAGACACTGATTAGTACCTTCACTCGTCTCGTGTCCTCCCTGCTCATTTTGGCACAAGTGATGTCAAGAGGAGCCAATAAATTACCAAAAAGGTGCAGATGGGAAATCATTACCACTTCATTGATGCAAGGACTTTTCACTCAGACAAGAATTGGCATTTATTGCCGTCTTATCTGTACATGAAGAGCATTTAAAAACGAAAGTGTTTGCCTCTTATGTCGTGTAAAACCATAACGAAATATGCCAACACTGATGAAAAACAAACGTAGACGAATAGTCAACATGAAATCCAATATGTGGCGACTGTGCCAGCTAACCCACATCTGAACCCTGAGTGAGACTGAGAGTGCGAGAGACAAGAGAGGAGGAGGAAGAGGAAGAGGTGGGGGAGGTGGGGGAGCAACAGAAAAAGCCTGGTGAGAAATGAAGTGGTGAGTGTGTGTGTGTGTGTGTGTGTGTGTGTGTGTCCATGTCACCTCCTCCTCTCTGCACCACAACTTGTGAGGGCGACAGCCTGTGAGAGAACAGGAAGCAGAGGAGACTGTGGAGGTGTGAGTGTGTGTGAGGGTGAAAGATGAGTGGGCAGGCTAGCAGCTAGCTGAGCAGACTAGCACTCTGTTCTATTATTAGGATCATTGCAAGAACCACTCATCCGAACAGATTCGTCCTTAAGTGGCTTGAGTGATTTAGGAGAACTTGTTGCATTCACCAATTTTTCTCGTATTTTGAATTTTCTCTTAGATACGAACACAATTTCCGAGCGGTTCAGATCTGTCGTATATACACAATTAGTCTGCTGTTATCATAAGTATAAGTTTTTCACTAATGAATTGGACATTTCATTACTTTGAATTTTGAGTTTGATGTTGACATTATCCTGTTTCACTCTACAATTCGAATAATAATATAATTCTTAATGTATTCATACGGCCTGACGATGTCATCATGAATCTAAATTGGCCATTGATGCTATAGTATAGTAGTCTCTGTATATAATAAGGCCAACAGGAAGTGTGACCAGGTGAGACAGATGAATAGGGCAGGACGTACAGCATTATGTAGTATCTTTGGGGCATTAATTATGCTAATTTACAATTCTCATGAACACACGCTCGTTTACGCCCATCATGTTACGCAGGTCATTTACACCGTTATCTGAAGTTAGGAGCGTTTGCTGAATCTGACGCGGCATGCTCGTATGAGCCCAAGGTACGAAAAAAAGTAAGTTAGGGTAAGAATACAGAAATGTTCTTGCATGGGCCCAATATTTTGTATCTCCAGACGTCACCTTTTGGGGACATAAAAACGACATTAATGCATTTGTCTTCAAAATGAACAGTAATTATGTAGTAAAAGTATAATTTGAAGTGGGATTATCAAGAGTATATTGTTTACATAAAGATGCCATTTTTCTTTCATCTTTTTTTCTGAGTGTCTTTTCTTTAAAACATGACTAACATGACGGACCAGATCGATTGGGTGACAGGTACAGTACATGCTGTATTTGAAAAATCCAATAATAATTCCCTGAAGCACCTGGTTGCTCCCTATGGGACCAAATTGCTTTTCACAGAGGGGCCAAACTAACCCTCCCAGTTAAATATTAAAACCAAACATGTGCCTTTGAAGAAAGTGCACCATTATTGAGCCTCTGTACTATTGTTATCTACAGATTAAAAAACTGTATTTCAAGTAAAGTCCTGGAGATAAAGGTTGTTTACAGCACTAAGAATATTACTGCAAATCAATTTTGTTAAAAGTGTAAGACAAAAAACAACCAATATGGAACTTTCATTCAAAAAGCATACCTAATCAAAAAGAAATCCTTATCAAAAGGGAACTTCAATATTTGATCCCTCTTACCTATAGCATATGCTCGCTATACACAGCATACGTGAACAGCATCACAGGTTCAAGGGAATTCATAAGCTGGATTTTTTTTTACATTAAGGTGGCACAATTGCAGTATTGATGCAGGTACATTAACTGAAGCTGCAAGCCCTATAATTGGAGTTCCCCCAGCCAGCTGGTTCTTTGTCTAATTAAGATGAACTGCAGCAATCAGGGCTGAGTGAGCTCAACATTTTAAGCCACAACACAAAGAAATAAGTTTTAACCATACACCACAGGAGACCTCCCTCTCCAGTGGAGCCAAGATTATTGACTATAAGATAATGCTGGTGTCTGCTGCTAAAATGTCTATACCAGCAGTGACCTGCTTGAAGAGAAAAGCAGTAGAGCCCAACTCATACTTGATTTTTGGGACATCGATATTGATAAATGAGAGATAAAAAAAAATCTGTTATCAACTGGTAGTCTTTTTTTTTTTTTTACATAAACACATAATATAAGCCAAGATTTCTGCAGAATTTACCAAGTTAATTAACTTAATTAACTTTAATAAACGTTTTTAATCTCACATAGAATGCAATGAATTTCTCTTTCCTCTATTCAAAGTATGATGGAAAGCCAGAAGAGACGATATGGCCCACAATTATATATTATTATTAGGGAAGTTAATAAATAACCGTTTAACCGTTAACCGACATTAAGCATTTTAACTGATTGGTTAAGCAGTTAAAAGAAAATATTAATAATTAATTAAAAAACTGCGCAAAACTCAGAGTAGCGGCTCATCAATTTAAGGAGAAAAGCTGGTCCACCTTAACAGCCCACCTTTTATAATTAACATTACTGCCTAAGGCAGGCATGAGAAATTATTGAAGACTTCTGTAAATTAAATTCAAGACTTTTTATTCAATGCTTTTTAAGAACATTAACTTTTGATAATGATCCGTTAAATTTGTTTATTTTAAGAATTGTGAAAAATAGTTGAAAAATAGACTTGTCACTGTTTTTTGGTGGACCAAAGATGTAACAGTGACCCTATATATATATACCTAAAATATAATGTATCTTTGTTTCTGTACAATAATTTATTGTAACTTATCAGCCGACTTATACAAAGCAGCCTGGTTCCCATTCAACAAAACTACATTGTGAATTAAGTTTACGTTTCATGTTTCATTCATTTTTTTTTGTCGCTGATTATGTTCTTTTTTTTTTGATGTATCACAAATATGCTTGTAATGATAGTCTGCGGAAGTCTGGGTGGTGGATAGGTCAAACAAACACAGGGCTTTCACCCAGGAGACCGCTGTTTGTGTCCCACGTGAATGCAAAAGTCAACATTCACTTATTTTAGTTTACGTCTGTAGTTTATTAACATAACAAACATAGTCATTTTAAGCCAAACCATGATGTTTTTAAACCTAATAAAGTACTTTTGTAGCATATTTTGCTTTGTTTTGATTCAATCTCATTCATTTAAAACTGCAAATGTAATCCAGGAGAATATATATTTCCCTCGAAATGTTATTGAGAAAGCAGTTTAGTTGTAAGGAAACGTAATTTTGTAAAGAAACAGGGTTGATACAAATACACAGATATACCTGCATTAAGGTAATATTGGCCAATTTATCAGTCTAGCTATAATGAGACGCACCAACTTGACTTGTTCTTGATTTAGATCTTTTCGTTTGCTTTCATTTTAAGAAATGATGTGCATGTTTGTACCCTTTTTCTTCAGAATATTAGTGGTGGAATATCAGTGGAATCTTAAAGGTAAAATCCACCATAAAACATTGTGTGGTGCACAGAGAGCTGCGATTCTGTATTCATGACCTGCCCCCAACCAGCAGACAGGATACCGAGCGCAGCTGGCAGCCAAGTGTTAGTGTGTGTGTGTGTGTGTGTGTGTGTGTGTGTGTGTGTGTGTGTGTGTGTGTGTGCGCGTGTGCACATGGTGGCTGCATCTAAAGTAGCCCCTGTTGTACACTCATGGCACCGTGATTCAATTATATAGAGCCAGTGCTTTGCCTGAATATTAATCTGGGGGCCCAAACTTAATTTGTCTGGCGATGGGGGACACAAGCCCATCTGGCTGTATGGTAAGTGTGACTCTCTGTGTGCGCGTGTGTGTGTGAGAGAGAGAGCGAGAGAGGGGGTTGTCTGTCTATTGTGAGACACAGAGGGACCTGTCACACTGCTGAGGAAGACAGATCAGTTTGTAGGAGGCAGACAATCAATGGACACACACACACACCCTAGAGACAGGAGGAAAGAAAAAGACAATGAGAATAATTCATAAAATGAAGTATAAGTAAGGATGATTTTTCTATGCGAAATATAAAACGCTCATGACAGGCTGCGGTATAATATGTAGATATAGTAGGAAATATCCACTCCCTGTGAGCAGGAAAGACTGCTGGCGTTTTTATTTGGATATAGACGCTGTAAATCACAAACAGTGAACACGTCGGCTCTAAATGTCAATCTGAAGCTTTATTTTTTGCCATTCATGCCTTTAAACTGAACAAAAAAAATCAAATGACTTGTAGATCCATATTCAGCATAGTTATACATGTATATATATACTGTGTATATATTATATATATAGTAGGGCTGACACAAATGCTTCGTCCATTGCCGTGGAAATCAACCTCCAAATCAGTATTCGAATGCTTCGTTTTTTAAAATTTTTTAATGTATAAGTATGTAATAATAATGTATAAATCCCAAAAAAGCCCATGAAATAAGGAATAATCTCACAACTTTATTCATTAGTCATATTCAACATTAATTATTATTAGTTATTCTCAGACAGATATCGTTGTTGTGTTGTGTGTAGAGGTGTGTGTGTTTACAGTAGCGCAGCCTTTGCGTTATATCCTATAAATAAATATCTAAATAATCAATCTAAATATAATTTCTAAATAATATTTTGTCTGCTATTGCAATTACGATATGATTTGTGATATTAGAGGGAATGATCATTTTAACAGAATTAATCTCATTTTCACTGAAAACGATATTAAAATGATTATGGTGTGATTGTTGCCGGGATCTGTACCAAACAAAGATGTTTTCTTAAGTCGGTAGAATATGATGTGCAGGCCAGGACGTTTCTGCAGCACCACAATATTTAATTTAAAGTAGTATATGGACACACATTTTGCCTTTTAACAAATAATGCGCTTCCTGCGATTTGAAAATTGCAGCCATATTGCGATTTCGATAAAATTTCGATTGATTGTGCAGCCCTAACAGTGACTATATAAAACTCTTGGAAGCATACAGCTGTATGTGTGTTAGCTGAACATCCACAACCCCATGAGGTCAAGTGGGAACCCCCACCCCCCACCTCGTTCTCATCACATTGCCCACAGTCCTTTGGGACAGAAGCAGTGCCCCGGGGCACGAACGCAACCTCTCCTTGACCTCCCTGTGTGCAAGTGACCTTCCTCTGACGTGTAAGGTTGGCTTTTATACTGCTGCCGAGGTCACAGGCAGTGACTGAGAGGAAAGAGGCTGAATAGAGGGGGGGAGTAGAGAAAAAGATAGGGGAAAGAGCTGGGACAAAGAGCAGAGTGCAGGAGTGTGTGTGAGACGAATGGGGGTGGGTTGAGGAAGTTAACAGTTCATCCAGTGTGTCTCTCGCATTCTGCTTCACACTTATTTTTTTTTTTTTTGCTTTTCTTGCATTGCTCGTCAACAGGAAGCCGCAGGGCAGAAGAGAGGTGATAATGCAAAGAGACAGACACCAACACACACTCACAGTATATGCTTGAAAGCTCATATTGCAGGGAAGGCGCCCATGATTCTGTGCATATGTAGGGCTAGTGTTTTGATTTGGTCTGCAATTTGTCTTGCGTGTTTGTGAGGGTGATAGACAGAGTGTGAAGGAGAGGTGTTTGAGGTGTATATATTTCTTTCTCCATCATGTCTGTCTCTGTCATTAAGGGAAAAAGTTCTCCCTCATGTCAGTCTAACGTTGCATACTTTACTTCTCTTAAATTCAATCTTCTCTCCTCTCACCCCGCTCCTCCCCTCATGTGTTCTCCTCTTAACCTCATAACTACCTGAAACCTAACCTCCAAAAGGCAGCATTTCTAAACTCATCACCAACGTTGTAAACAGCTCCCCCCTCCCCTCCCCCATTAGTCTGACTTTCTTTCTCCCCAATTCTCACCTGATGGGTGAGGCCTGGGCTCCAGCTTTGCTCTCTGTGATTACATTTGGGGTGTATTTGATACAAGCTCCTACCAAAAGTTTAGAAGTCTGATACTTCTAATAGAAAAGTTGATGCCTGGCAAAAAACTTTCAAATCTTTGACCGTATGCATCATGTTGAAGAATTAGACTTGTGTGTCAGATTAAAAAATCTGAAATTCAATTTTCAGTTAAAATTAGGCGCCACGCTTCTTGGCAGAATGACTCAAAGCTCCAAATGCTGGAGACACGCCAGTTTTAGCCTGTTATCCACAAATCAAGCATGCTTTGCATTTCTGCCGACATTTTTTACAAAGCATACTATAAGTCTCAGGCTGCATTCACACAAGATGAGGTGTTGCGGTGATTCTCCGCAGGGTTGTGCGGAGGTTTGGGCGAGTCACTAATGGCACATTAACTGCGACGATTAATGTCTTTTGTTCCCCCGTGGCTGGGTTTTACAACTCTGGATCGACGGTTACGTGATTGGCCACCGCAGAGTGACGTTGGGTTGCGTTTCTACAAAAGTTGATTTGGTTTCTACGTCTCCGCCGCATGCCGCTGCATTTTTTTTCGGCACCCCCTGTGGCAGCTGCAGCCCAAACGCACCCATACCCCCATTCAAAATGACTTGTGTTTTTGCCGCACCGCCTGAGCCCGTGTGAATGCAGCAATAAAGTGGAAATGAAACGTTGAACCAAGTTAAGCTGGTTTATTAAAAGGATTTCCACTCTAATGAACAACTTTATAATAAACGTAACAAATGTCAGCATTTAAGAAAAAAAAGAAGATCTGTGTCATCTTTCCTGCTGCTTTGGTGACAACAGCGCTGCCATGTTGCAGTATACTCTAGCCTGTGACATCACCGGTTGGTTAGCTCAGCTAAGTTACACAGATACAACAGTAGAGACCGTGAAAGACGAGGACTGAGGAGACACAGGACAGAAGAAAACAAAAGGGGGGACACTATTGCATTGCTCCTGGATGTAAAGATGAGTTTTACAATGTTAAAATCAAGGACAAAACAGCCCATTTCATAAACTGACGCTGAAACAAGATCAGTAACGTTACTGCAGCAGCGCTGCCTATAGTGACAGTGGGAGAGCCCACCGACAGACACTGAGTCCAGCTGACTGTCTCCCCATCTCCAGTCCTCTCACCCCTCTGATCACCTGTCTCTCCTCCTGTGCTGTCTCATTCAGACCGTTCAAAGACAGGGTTGCTAAGAAAATAAACACCAAAAGCATAGCATTATTCTGAAGACCACGTTATAGCATTTGTTAACTAGCCAACTAAATAACTATTTAACTCGGTTATACTCTCAAGCCGATGCGCACACGGAGCAAAGACAGGGGCTCCCGGTCCACATCGCTCAGAGCTGCCGCTGAGAGAAGCCCACCGGGTCGGTCTGTGTGCTCATCAGCTTGGGAGTATAACCGAGTTGGGTAGTTAGTTGGCTAGTTGAAAGAGAACACGGGTAATATCAGGCCGATAATATCTCTAGTATTTGCTTTGGTGATGAGTTTTACTTGATGACGGGAGTTTTGGGATGCTAATGTTGAGCTGGTAGCTGGCTAGCAGAAGCTACCGGCAAGTTCTGTAATCAAACGCTATAACGTGGGCTTCAGAATAAAGAAGTGCTTTCGGTGTTTAGCAACCCTGTCTTTGAACGGTCTGAATGAGGCAGCAGAGGAGTAGAGACAGGTGATCAGAGAGGGGAGAGGACGGGAGATGGGGAGACAGTCAGCTGGACTCAGTGTCTGTCGGTGGGCTCTCCCACTGCCACGATGAAAAGGATCATCTTTTTTCTCTTAAATGCTGACATTTGTCAGAAACTGATTCATTAGAGTGGAAATCCCTTTAGTAAACCAGCTTAACTTGGTTGAACGTTTCATTTCCACTTTAAGGCTGCATTCACATGGGCTCAGGCGATGTGGCGAAAACGCAAGTCATTTTGAATGGGGTAGTGCGTTTTGCAGCGGCCTGCGGCGGAGAAGTAGAAACCAAATCAACTTTTGTAAGAATGCAAAACAACTTTTCAGTTCCACTTTAAGGTTAATTTCCTTCTTTCCAGACAGCCACAGGTTACTATTGTGTTCAATACACAATGAAAATCCCCTCTATTAGCTAGTCCATAAGCTTAGCTTAACCATTATTTTCATTATCAATTAATCTAACAGTTATTTTCTCAATTCATTCATTAATTATTTGGTTCATAAAATGTCAGAAAACTATGACAAATGACTTCAAATGTTTTGTTTTGAGGGAGTCGGTCAGTTTACAATGATATGAAACAGAGAAATTGGCCTACTCACATTGGAGAAGCTGCAGCTAGAGAACTTTTAGCATTTTTGTTTGAAAAAAACTGATTATGAAAATAGTTGCCGATTAATTTTCTGTCGACTGACTAACCAACTAGCCATTTCAGCTCTGAACAATCGGTTGCCTTCTGATTGTCAAATGCCAAAAAAGGTTGCATCAATGAGTCAAGTTCTCAGAAACTTACTATGAGAAGAAAAACAATAAGTAAGCATGGATTCTGGATTAGAAAAGCTGCTGTTTAGAGCGTCCCTGGGTAAAATGGTTATTGTAACTTTTACAAAAAAACTAAAGGATGGGTTTCTTATCTCAAGAAAGTAGAAAATAAAAAATGTCATTGTTTAAAAATGCAAACCAGAGGCTGCCTGAAAGGTAGGAAATTGCATGATTGTCCATGATTAATCGCAAATTAATCACACATTATTGATCTTTAAAAATGTAATTAATACAGAGATGCAAATGTATGTATATATTTATTATTTTAAATCGATTAGCAACACAAAACAATGACAAATACTGTCCAGAAACCCTCACAGGTACTGCATTTAGCATAAAAAATATACTCAAATCATAACATGGCAAACTCAAGCCCAAGTGTGTCAGTGTGCTGACTTGACTATGACTTGCCCCAAACTGCATGTGATTATCATAAAGTGGGCAAGTCTGTAAAGGGGAGACTCGTGGGTACCCATAGAACCCATTTACATTCACATATCTGGAGGTCAGAGGTCAAGGGACCCCTCTGAAAATGGCCATGATAGTTTTTCTTCGCAAAAATTTGGTGTAAGTTTGGAGCCTTATTTATCCTTAGGTTTTCCAGTTTCATATGATGCCAGTATCTTCGCTCTAACTTTAAAACTGAGCCCACTACAACCTCTGAAATAACGCAAGTTGCGTTAATGCGTTAAAGAAATTAGTGGCGTTAAAACGAATTTGCGTTATCGCGTTAACTTTAACAGCCCCAATAAAAAAAATCAAGAGATTCTTTCAAAAATGGTCAGCAGCGATGTAAAGTAAACACATTTTATAGTGAACCACTATGGTCCTATTTACCAAGAAAAAAAAATAGTGGCTCTTGATTTACTTGCTTTGGCATCTGGAATTCAAGTGCATGTCTTTTGATTTAAGGTCACCTCTCAGTCAGCTTATTTTTGAAAGGTTTCTAAATGCACACTCAAATACACCTCAGCCTCTGTTAGTGAGCCTGCAGTTTAAGATATGTGTGTTGACATGGATATATCAGCCGAGCCCCATGTGGCTCAAAGGGCAGAACAAGTTCTTGCACCTGTATGTTAATTCTGACACGTTGGTGTTTCCCTTGGCTCTGAGGTGAGTGTTAAGACAAACTAGAGTTTAATTACAGGCCAGGCAGTCACTCCCCACACACGTTAGACTGCACTGTAAATACACACAGGAGGAAAAGGTGGATTAAAGTACCACACTGTCTTTACTTCTCTGACTCACGGAGATCAGGAGGGAAATAATTTATGTCTGATCTTCTTTTGTTTTCCATTTCTTCACCCTCCATTCATCAATATCCCCTCATTCCTCATCGTTCAACCTCCTTTACCATCCCCCTATCTTGCCACATGCCTAGATCTCAGTGTTAAAATGCACATGTGTAAGATGTGTGCTTTATTAATAATTAAGATCAATAGCATCGGGCCATTGTAAGAAGACAAAACACATGCCGGAGGAGATTTTATAGTGTGTTCTCATAGTGACCAATCAATGACTTAATCAATCTGTCTGGGAGAGGTACGGATGATGAGCAATCAAGGCCAATAATGTGTCACCTTAACTAGCGCAGTACGACTGTGTCAATAATACACAAATCAGATTAAAAGAAATCAATCAGGACTATCTGATTGTCTAAAGGGTTTGTCAATGACCAAATATGAGGTTTCAGATTGGTCGATAAAAAGACAAAAGTAATTGACAGTTTTCCAAAGCAATTACAAACCAATTAGTTGTGCTGTCTAGGAGTGTAACGATATGTTTTTACTACGATATGTATCACTTTCCATGGTTCCGATACGATTCAAGGATGATATTTGGCTCATCTAGAGCGGTACGATATGATACGACTCAATGACTTGAAATTGATAAAGTAACTTTTTTTGCCAAACTTCAGTCAATGTGACTGTGAAATAGATAGCTGGATACTGAACAGAGCAGGTCAGGATTCCTCAAAGTTTTTCTTGTAAGGGAATCAGGGATAAATTAATTCTGGATATAAACAAGTAAACAACGATTAATGGCAAATAGTGCTGGAGTTACCTGGGCATTCGGTGTTAGGATCAATTTTAGATCGATATACGTCCCCCGTGAAGAACAACTTGCCGGGTACCTATCGATGTAGTTGGATCGTAGGAATATAAATCAATACATTGATGTAGTAGATGAATCGTTAGACCTCTAGTGCTGTCTGCAACACTTCTACACAGCCATTTTGTGCATTGGTTGGTTTTTGGATGTTGTCTAGAGCTGCAACGATTAATCGATCAGTTGTCAACTATTAAATTATTCGCCAACTATTTTGACAATGTATTATTTGATTTGAGCAATTTTTTAAGAAAAACAAGTCAAAATTCTCTGATTCCAGCTTCTTAAATATAAAATATGTTCTGGTTTCTTTACTCCTCTATGACAGTAAACTGATTCTTTGAGTTTTGGATAAAACAAGATACTTGAGGACGTCATCTTGGGCTTTGGGAAACACTTATTAACCATTTTCTGTCATTTTAGTCGATAAATCGAGAAAGTAATCAACAGATTAATTGACTAATCGTTAGTAACTCACCAAATGTTTGGAGTTTTTATCCCCTTGTGATCCTTTCTCATTAACTTCCTGGGATTTTGTGCACCTTATTGTAAAGGGGTTACCTTTTCTACCAAGGCTATTTTAAAATCATCACTTTGTGATGGAAAACAAACTTGAGAGGCTGCAGAGATTTGTGAGCGTGATGACAATCACACAGAGGCTGTGAAAGGCTGGGGAGTCGCACCATGTGCTCCTCACTGACGCGCCATAAAATAACAATGAGTGTTTGTGAGAATGTGCGAAGAGGTGAGAACCGAGTCGATCACCTTGAGTGAGACGGGAAATATGCCGTTACCAAGACAACTTGCCTCTAAACACCTACTGCTCCTGGGAAGACGAAACAGGCATCACCATCACGACTGCTTTCCGAATAGCAATGTCCTACTTTGTTTCGACTAGCTCCACGCACACACAACATCGATTCACAAACCCATCCTACACTCGTGCACGTCTTTTTTTGTGTGTGTGTGCGTGTCTCCAGCATTTGGAGCTTTGAGTCATTCTTCCAAGAAGCGTGGCGTAGTTGTGCTGACGCCAAATAATGTCACTATTGTAGCGCCCGGTGCCACCAATCTCGGCGTCAGCCCCACAGTGTCTCCAAGAGAGGCCTCGCGATCGGCTGAATGGGTTGATGAATGGCCCTTTGTCTGCGGGCCTCGTGTCTGAAGTGCAGCCATGGAGGCTCTGACACACACACAAAGACACACACACTATTGTAACACCCACTCATCTACAGGATACTCTTGGTAGGGTAGAGGCCAGACTGAAATATTATGTCTGTGTTTCATACAGATTACATTAAGTGAAGCATTTACCAGCATATACACACACACATCTCCTCACACACACATCTACAGAGATGCACAGATAGGAGACCTGGGGAGACGGATAATGAATGACTTTAAAGAGGTGAGAGATGCTCCAGCCCACACATTGTAATTATCATATATATTGTATTGGCATTTCACTCATGGCTCAATGTAAAAAAAAAAAAAGGTACATATTTAATGAAAAGCGTGACTCTTAGAAGAGGAGCACTAGGCCATATAGAGTGTGTATCATATCCGATCTCATTAAGCATGTTATTATTGTCATAAAGGCGCAGTAATATACATCGTTACCTCCGGGACTCGTAAAGATGCTGTAATGGAAATTCAACGCTTCAGAGCTTAACACTTCAGCAGGTTGATAAAGAAATTCTTGTTTGTTGAAAACATGCTGATATTTTCTTCAGGTTAACACCATGGAAATTAAATTTGGGGAGAAAAATGAGTTTCTTCACCGCCGAGTGCTCTTGTGCTGAAAACACTGTTATAAAAAGAGAGACGCATTACGATGAACTGTCTGCTCTTTCTCTCAGAAAGGAAGGAATTCATGGACAGCGATACAGAGGAAATAAAGGAGAAAGTGTGTGTTGTGGATATCTCGGCTCTGTCGGCACAAATTGTTTTTTCGACACAATGGAGCATTCACCGCCAGGAAGCAACATAGCCAGATAGTTGTCGCCAAGCCTGCTATCCCCCCCTGGACTGACTACAGTTTGGGCACCACATGACTAACATGGTGACCCACTGACCACCCACTGACATCAGACAAAGCCAGTTGAGGCGTGTGTCTGAGTGGCTGCTTCGCTGTGGAGAGTGTGTGACAGGTGAGCTTCAGCCCGCGGGGCTCCAGGGACGATGTGTAGTGTTTGTGAGGATGTGAGACAGAGTCGGTCAGATGGAGTCAAATTTTTGGACAGCCAGTGTTGTCTGGGTTTCCCAAAAGGCATCAGGGCTGTTTTTGTCATGTGAGCTCAGAGAGGGATACAGGGAGAGGATCAACATGTCAGCAGGAAGCCTCTGGTGGTATGGTTTTATGTTCACATTGATAGATCTTTTAGTTTTCTGTCCACACTGAATATCAAAACAATTATGTCAGCCCGTTCTCATTTCCAGGACGTCAAATACAGATGCTTTGTCATGGCCATCGGTGTTTGATACACCCTTTAGCACCTGTATGAGAAGCACTGTGCTTTCCCTTAACCACAATGGAAATGCTTATAGAAAGTGCGCAAGGAGTGAGGTGAAGTAGTCTTTTTCTAAAATGACGCACACAGTGCGGGAGGGAGGAGAGGTGGATGAGTCCAACAAACAAGGCTTTCATCCAGGAGACCGCTGTTCGTGTCTCGTTACGTTTCACTTTCACGTTTACAATCAGCTGTTTGTTTGTGCCCCGTGTTCACAATGTTCAGTTTCATTTTCATTTTACAAACGTAGTAGTAACTAAGTAGTAAGTGCTGACCTAACAAAGTGGTTCTGTTGCCAAATTCTAAGTGACGGCAAGGGACGTGACAAAGCAGCAGTACGAGAAGCTGGAATGAGAACGTGTTGATTGTGTCATAGTTGACATTAACATACCGCTTGATTTGTTATCAAACAAACTGTATGACAGTAAAAAAAAAAATGTGATTTGATCAACGCTTTGACCACAAAACAGACAAATAGGTCATCACAAAACCTTTATTAGTTCAGCCGCACTGAAACGCAATGTAAGCTAGAGAGTAGGAAGCGACAACAAGAGGGCTACATTATTGCCTGGCTGCAAATCAGCTGCAAATGCACTAACCACGCCAGCACTAGGGATGTGACGGTGAGGACATTTTCCCGACGGACGTTTTACAAGAAAAGATGTCGATAGACATGTGTAGCTTTCTTACTTTGATCTTTACCGGCTGTGTGTCTGGCCTCTCCTTCGACATTCAGTATTTCGTCTCATTTCATATCGCGAAGTTTCGCAGCATGATATTTTGTTACACGCTTAGTAAACAGTCGAGCTGTTATCAATCAGATAAAATTGCGTTGGATTACATGTATGCAGTTTTACTGTGAATCCACCGTGCTTAGTTAGGCAATCCGATTCCAGCATGGAAATGAATGAATGTATAAACATTGAATAAATTGAGTGTTTTGATGATGGTATTTGAGAGCCCTGTCTAACATGTCGGTCTAAGATTGACAGCATGGAAGCATCTGCATTGATTTTGATTCTCCATTCATCTATTTAGGTTTTACCTTTATTTTGTTAGCCGTGATTGTGAAAGGTTTGCCACAGGACAGTCTTTGTTCCAGCTTTGTTGTGGAAGAGATGCATTTCCAAATTCACTCTAATGTGGACATGGTCTCAGTCAGTCAGTCAGACAGCTAATAAAACAGCAGACAGCTGCTCTACCGCTGCACCAACTTTGGTTACTAGGAGACCAGAAGACTAAACGTGTAAAGACGCCTACTGTACCTAATGTCTGTGTGTGCCGTTTGTATGTGTGTGTGTGTTTGTAGGTGCCAAGTGGGCATGCCGTTGTTATGTACAAGTAAAAAAGAAACAGGGAAGACAAAGAGGGGGTGGGGATGTTGTATTTACTGTAAGATGAAGGTGAAGATGAAGAGGGGAAAAAACAAGAAAACAACTGTTTCAGTGTTGGATCTGCTGTAAGATAAAAGACTTCAGATCAGTTAACCTGCTGTAGTGGAAACAGACAAAAATAATGAAGACATTGTGAATAATTCACACACTGGCCAATTGTTTTTTCTTTATTAATTCACTTTTTACTGTTCTTTTGTTAGCAGACTTCAAAGCTTAGCTAGTACAAATAAACTCAGCATGTTCTGGTGAGCTGATACGCTTGCAACAATACTCTTAATTAGATGAATTAACTGAGCTCTCAGCTCAGTATAATTATGCTACCTATTCTCTTTTCTCTTGGCCTTGAGCCACAGCACATTCATTAACAGTCTCTGTGTTGCTTGATATTACTATCATGTTTTACAAAGTCTTAGGCTGATGGTATAAAATCAATCAAATTTTCCTTTCGCCATCCAAATCAAGTGGATTGGGGACTTTGAATTACTGGTAGAGGTGAAAGTGGCAGCTAGTGGTTGTATGTTTATCTGTATTAAGCCTGTGATGGACTGGCTACCTGTCCAGGTTGTTGCCCTGCATGCTGTGATAGGTTACTGCCTCCTGCAATCTGGAACAGGAATAAGCAGATGAAGGCCACCATATTTTATGTCTAGAGCTTGATATTTATCTCTTTTTTGTATAATGCGCCGTAAGAAAAACGTAATTCTCTTATCTCTCTTTGCAATGTAAAGAAAGCCGATGTAAAAATGTAATGATCCAACAACATGTTCTGTCTTGAGGTTGGATCACAGCAGCATTTAAAACAGTTAAATTGAAGCTGTGAAATCAGTTAATTTCAACAACAGCTGCATGAATGTTTCAGGTCAAGTTCAACTTCGGTAAACTTTAGCATCCAAATTTGTGCCGTTGACCAATAGGAAACAGTCTTGACAGTGCTAACCTTTGAAGGAACAAACAGCTATCATAGCTTATTAGCTGTTTTTTTGCTTTTAGTTAACATCTTCTGAGTAGGTGAGAGGAATGTCAAGATACCAGAAATTTTCTCTAGTCGATTCTCGATACCTAATTTGATACCATGGTAAAAAACAAAAACAAAACAATAAATCCCATGTACTTCAACATACACCCCTTACCGTTTGCATACTGTTTTTGCTAATTTATTGTTAATACCTGATGATCCTCCTCAAGTTTCTCACCAAAAAGTACATTTTAGAAGATTACATTTGAACACATCATGATAACATTACAATTTACCTTTGCACGATACTCATTTTTACTGAATAAAGCTTGAATGCATCAAGATATAACTCAATGCAACCTCCGTACGTTAGCTTTTAGCTCCATTTGTTTGCCAAGCCAGACTGTGCTGCCCACCGGCTGCTATCGGCTAACGTTGCTAGCTCTCCTCCTGCCGATTTCAACACAGATTTTTTGTTCACAGTGTAGCATTATCAGGGAAATTTTCTATTGTCCTCGGGTTGCCGTTAGTCTCGAGTCCTGATCCCTGGTACCTACGCTACCTGCGGTACTGTAGAGAAAATAGTATCGTCACTTTTTCATAATTTTGGCATCGAATTTGGTACCGGTTCTCGTGACATATCTAGGAGGCTATAAACCACTCCACAAAAGAAACATGGTTCATAGACAGTTAAGGTCCGCCTACGCATAAGCACGTACACCCTCTGATGACGGAATTGACGTCACGCGGACTCTTGCTTACTTGCAGATGCGCACAGTATACTATGGGCTTTATGAGACAGGAGTGGATTTTACAAATACGCCGCTTGAACAAACTCTGTCAATTTATTGTCCTGTTAGCCACCGAGCTAACTAGCCTGCTAAATGTAAATGACAGCGTGAGTTTGGAGAGTAATTGTGACTAGCGTTAGCATGTTTCTGGCTGGTCAGCATGTAAGTGGTTAGCTCGCCAGCTCCAGTAGTTCCCCATCTAGTTCCAGGAGCGGTACCTATATCGGCCGGCTTCTAGCACCACATATTTTGTGAGAATGTGTGGATGAAGTCTGCCGTGTTACTTTCTATTGTTACCAAGCTTTTATACAAATAAATGAGTTCAATACACATAGGGGATCTGCTACTAAAACTGTAGATATTGTTGTGTAACTGTTTGCTTTTGCTACATTTTAGTATGTCACCAATAACGATAAAGATATTGTAACAAGGGTAAAATAAGAAGCAGGCGTTTGGTCCAAGCAACAGTTGCACGGGCTCACTATCTCTTTTTAGAAATGTTTACATTGAGAGATTGACACATAGGATGACAAATACACAAATACAAATGAATAGATCCTTACTTGTAATGGATTGTGTAGTACAACACCCTGTAATGCAGCATCATTTAGACAGAGCGACTACAGCGATTCCCGTAACTCGTGGGCGTATGACACTCACCAGTCAAAATCACTCTGACTCACACATCACAAGTATTCACACAATGCCAATACTAATAGAGTTTGGACCCTAACAGTTATATTTAGTGGTGTAGCACTGCCACTGCCTAACCCTCTGAATCATCCTCGACCATTATTAGGCATGTCAGGGTTATACTGACTTTTTTTTTTTAACAACTTGTCTTAGCTTCTGAAATGTCAGTGATTCTCCTCACACATACCACTACTGTATAAACATGGCTCTGGATTTGCCAAGTTATATGTATTAATGCAGCTTCAGACCTTCAACACATTCAAATACACAGTGTAGGAATTGACACAAATCTTTTTTCTGTCAGACTAAACATTATTCACTCAAGGCATTATTTAATTTGTGGATATAGAATCATGCCTCTGTTTCACCATGACAACTGAGGTCCACACATTATTTTTTTTCTAAAAATAATTCTCCAGATCCTCCCGGTGGATCAGCAAATAATTAAATAAAAAACAACAACTGAGGGCTGAGGACTCAGATCTGTCACAGTCTTGACTTGTAACATTATTTAGCACGATTATTATTATACTGCAATATATAATGCACACATGTATGGAAAATTCTGGGCTTGGATATCAACATTTTAACTTAAAATTAGGGCTGTCCATAGATTAAAATATTTAATTGTCCATAGTTAATCACTATTAATCCCAAATGAATCGCAATTAATCGTCAAGACTCTAATATGTGACGATGGTGACGTTAAATTAAATACATTATTACCAGGGCTGTCAATTGATTAAAATAGTAAATCACACATTTGTTATCTGTTCAAAATGCACTTTAAAGGGAGATTTGTCAAGTATTTAATTCTCTTATCAACATGGGAGTGGGTAAATATGCTGCTTTATGCAAACGTATGTATATATTTATTATTGGAAATAAATGACACAAAACAATGACAGATATTGTCCAGAAACCCTCACAGGTACTGCATTTAGCATAAAACAATATGCTCAAATCATAACATGGCAAACTGCAGCCCAACAGACAACAGCAGCTGTCAGTGTGTCAGTGTGCTGACTTGACTATGACTTGCCCAAAACTGCATGTGATTATCATAAAGTGGGCATGTCTGTAAAGGGGAGACTCGTGGGTATCATGAATGTATAAATGTGAATGTATAAGAGAACTGGATCCAGCGTTGGAGGCGGGGCCCCCGGTCATTCCTATGAAAGTTGCTCAGTGGCGCATGAAGTCTAAATGGCTCGACTTCCGTCTGAAAAAGTACCCGGATCTTGGGCACATGGAACATACGCAGTAGCGTCCGCTCGGTCACATGACTTGGTCACGGGGTCCCAACGTCACGCCGTCGTCACAGCTTGGCGCTTCAGCCTCAGTCTGGGTCTCATTCACATGAACGGAGTAAGGGAAATAACTCTGGATTCAGCTATTAGTGCATTTTACAATTTTAAAAACTTTTTTATACTGGGAAGTTGATTCACCTCAAAAAAAGTATCTGCTGAGCTACAGATGTCTCTTACCCAATGTAAGTCTATGGGAAAAAGTCTTTTTGGGCCCAAAGACATCATATGAGGAACACGGAAGTTGTAGTGCCACCGTTTGACCACTACAAAGGTTGGGATCGAGGGCTTGGTGGGTACCCATAGAACCCATTTTCATTCACATATCTTGAGGTCAGAGGTCAAGGAGGGACCCCTTTGAAAATGTCCATGACAGTTTTTCCTCACCAAAATGTAGCATGAGTTTGGAGTGTTCTTTAGCCTCCTTCGTGACAAGTTAGTATGACACCACCAATGATTGGTGCCAATTGATTCCTTAGATTTTCTAGTTTCATATGATATCACTCTGCCTTTAAAACTGAGCCCGTTACAACCTCTGAAAGATCGATTGTCTTAATGTGTTAAAGAAATCAGAGGCATTTAAACAAATTTCTTTAACGTGTTTTTTTTTATTGTGTTAACTTTGACAGCCCTAATAATTGGTAATATGACTCACATTTCTCATCATTCTTGTCATTTAACAGACTTAATGATGAATCTGTTGATTAACATATGAATCAATAGATTGATTGGTAGCTAAACTAAGTCATAAGTTGCAGCTTGGAAACACAGATACATCTATCCCCGGTAATTGTGGACATACAGTATAGCTGCTGTGCATTAAAAAGTGCTGTGAGTTGTACTGCGGCTAGTTATGTTGCTATAAAATGGTACAAGCTGGTCGAACAAGGACGAGCGCACAACCTTGACATGTACATGTACATGTTGCACATGTACATGTTGCATGGAGGGGTTTGAAGAAACAGGTTGTGTAGATGAGGTGTATTCAGTTGATGTGTGTGAGTATTGGGAATGTGTTCAGTGTGTGTGTGGAGAGAGTCTGCATGGGCACAGACAAAGCAGTACCTTGTACACTCCATGTGATCCGCTGGCTGTGTGCTGAGCTCTTTTATGTGTGTTTACACACACACAGTATACTGGGAACACGCCTTGCACAGCATGCCACCTCACAAATCAAAGGGCTGCTGGCACGCAGGGCAGCGGGTCTGTAAAAGCAGGAGAAAGCAGCAGTTTTGTTGAAGACACACTTCAGTTCTTGCTGTTTTTGTGCTTCATTTGATAAACTGTCCACAGACCTTCATGGAGTGTTTTATTCCTTGATTTTTATTTATTTATTTATTTTTGCTCAGTTCTCTGTACCTCTCTCCTTTTCTGTCTTTCAGTTTCGCTCCAACCACAGAACTTTCCGACTATCTGTCACAGAAGTTCAGGTTGCCTAGCAACAGGGTCGTGCTTGTCGCAGTGGGTTGCCACAATGACAGTCGCTAGGCGGGAGCCTGGCAACAAAGACATCAGGTGTTACTTCCCACTGCTTGTCTGCGGACACTTCCATCGACCTCCAACGGCTGCAGTGTGTGTGTGTGTACACTGTACAGCATGTGTGTGTTCACCTCTGCTCCAGTTAGCAGCAGAGGCTCATACTGATGCTACTCATGTCCCTTTCTCATCTCTAATTATGGTGTGTACATGTGTGTGTGTGTGTGTGTGTTTGTATGCATGTTGATTTCTGCTTGAGTGATCAGCCGCTGAGTGCAGCTCACAGCGGAAGCTTCGCTCACGCCGGCTTGTCAGCCACAAAGGAAGACACACTTCTGGGTGGCTGGTCTGGTCAGGCTCGGAAATGACACACACACACACCCGCCATTCCTCATAAATTACAGCATTTAGCCAAGATGAATGTTGTAAGAGAGAAACTGAGGGGAACCATTAGATCATTCCCTCGCTCTGCCTTTGTTTTCTCTCCACATAAACTACCGATTCCTCTGTAATCCTCTTCTGAAGTTTCTTCATTTCCTTTATTTTCCCCTCTCCCTCACCTTCGTTCTTCTCTCCCTGCATAAAGATCCGTATGTTGACGTTGGCAGCGTGTGTGTGTTGCTGCTGGCAGCAACAAAGTGAGAAAAGCCTACTGCCGCACACTTCTCAGCCAGGCCGCTGCAAGGGCACACATGCTCCCGAACAACAAATACGTCATGTTTCCTCACCTCAAAGCAAAGCTGTTTTAAGACATGTCACTGGCGTACATGAAAGTGTGCAATTCATATTTCTTTCAGAGAAATAATGTTCTGTGATTCATTGGGCCGAAATGGCTGGTGCTTTAATGAGGTACACGTCCTTGAGTTATTTGGTCCCTGTTTGTGTTTTAGTACACTAATGAATGGCTGTTTTTCTCTCTCTATCCATGATGTATGAATGAAGTAGTGGAGTGATTGGGATGGCACAACGTTATTTTCAACATTGCACTGTACAGTGTAGACAAATTTGCATTTTATCAAGTCATTTAAGTTTATTGGCGAGTCCTAAGAGACAATTTTGGTCTGTTGGGTCCACCACTTCTGTACAAACTCAGTTATCTCAACAACTATTGGATGAATTGCCATGACATGTTGTACAGACATTAATGGTCCCCTGGTGATGAAGCCGACTGACTTTGGTAACATTTTGTATCCATTATTTTGGTTTATAACCAAATACCAAGCCCCCAGGAAGAGCGCTGGGATTCGAAGCAAATTTTCGTAGTGGCCAAACGGTGAAATTGCAACTTCTGTGTCCGTGGTCTGGTATCATCGGATAATCCGTTATTCCTTTTGAATTCAAGAACGAAAAAACGATTTTTTCATTTTTTTGCAACTTTTAGGACCTAATAATTTAAATAAGGGCTATCCAAGTGTTCGTACTGAGAAGTTGATTTACCTCAAAAAACATTATCCACTGATTTACAGACATCTCTTTCCCAATGTAAGTCTATGGCGAAAAGTCTTTTTGGGCCCAAATGGTATCACGTGAGGGACGGTCTGGGTATCATCGGATAATCCGTTATTCCTTTTGAATTCAAGAACGAAAAAACGATTTTTGAATTTTTTCGTTTTAAACCAAAAACGAGAAAACGGCCGTTTTCTCATTTTTGGTTTCTGAATCAAAAGACGAGAATCGGATCCGATCTGGGCCGTTTTTTCGTTTTTGCGAATTCCTTTCATCATTATTCATTTTTAATTGAGGAACGGAAGTCACGTGTTTTTTTCGTTTTTTCGTTTTAAACCAAAAACGAAAAATGAAATCACGTGGTGCTCTGTTTGCTTTTTGTTTCTAAACGAAAAACGAAAAAAACAAATTAAAAAAACGATCCGATTTTAGTTTCTTCAAGTTTCTTTCTGTCATTTTCTGTTTTGAATCGAAGAGCGGAGAACGGCAGTCACGTGACCAGGAAGTGA
>CAKAOI010043418.1:9347-29302 GCA_916701655.1 Sebastiscus albofasciatus | reverse complement strand
GTAGAAACTTCATCAGTTTTAATCAGTATACTTGTGGATTATTGGCAGGGTTGAAAACTAGCACCAGCAACCAGCCAAATGCTGGTAAAAAAAAAAAAAAGTGCAAGTGGCAGCTAGATTTGCTTCACTCACCAGCCAAAAGAAAACAATGGTAATCTATTGAGTGGCTGGTACATTTTGGAATCCGCCAGCCACAGTGGCAGGTAGACAAAAAAGTTAATTTCCAATCCTGATTTGGTCAAATCTGGATAAAAATCTGTAGTTATAGTGTGCGGTGCAGAGCTTTTTTTGTTTCCAGTTGGAACGACAAAGTTCTCTGAATTTGCTACCGTTCTAATTTGTGCCTCTGGTTTTTTTTCTACAGCAATGCGGCAGAGGCTGGTGGATATTGTAATTTTTAGAGCCATCTGCCATAACAAACTCATAGGGAAAAAATTTAGATTTAGAAACAAAGTAAAAATAATGATCGTATTGTTAAATTATCCAGGAGACTCTATGTTTCTATACTGAGGAATGTTAAAGAACTAATTTGAAAAACACGATGGAAGATAGGACTCACTGTGGTGAAGAATACTTCTGGAGGCAGCTGTTCTTCTCACTCCAAAAACTCTGTGGGGAAAAAGAAGGACCAATCAATATTAAAACTGACTACCAATCTTCACATTTGCAGGTTAAGTTTTTAAGCTTTTCCAAATACTACAGCTGACTGGTCATATAAGCTGCACAATGGCATTTGCAGTGTACTTCCCCCTCAGTAGATGTTTGTTTGGTGATGCATTCTTTAAGCCTTTTTGCAGGAAAAGAAATGTTTCTATGCTTGTAAATAAAAAGATCAAGTATTTTTCACACCTGCGCTTTTTAGTACAGTGGAAAATTACTCTTGTTTATTTCCTTTCGGTGCGATCCGGCTATAGACTGTATATAAGAAATGGACGTAGTCACCGTGACTTCACCCATTGGTTTGTGGACTACAGGTTTGAAGCCTCGAGTTCAGCATTTTGGCCATCACCATCTTGTTTTTTTGCAACCAGATGTGACACCAGACGATGGAGCAAAGTACAACTGAACGCTGAATAAGATATTTTTAGTCAACCAATATGTTACAATTCACTTTCATGAACTGAAAACACACTGTGAAAGGGTTAAAGTTGTAAAATGAAAACACGGACAACTACCAGACCGGACGATGCCGTGGTAGCGACCTGTCAATCACAAGGTAGCCACGCCCTAAAGCATACCCTGCTTTATGGTCTGTTTGACTCTAAATGGGAACATAATTTACTAAATGTATTGAAGAAGACTTGAAACCAGCGATTGAGACCATAAACTCATATTTACAATGTTTACTGAGGTAATAAATAAAGTGAGAAGTAGGCTCATTTTCTCATAGACTTCTAAACAATCAGACTTTTTTTTGGAACCAGTGGGGTTTACAAACTCGTCAACTGATTTGCACCAGGGCAAACAAACTATAGGGGTGAAAGTGCAGTGCAAAGTTGGTGGCTCTTTGTGTGGCAGCTATAGCTTTTAGTCAGTATCAGAAATGACAGAAAAGTAATATTGACTGCTTTATGTAGAAATGTTTTGACTGGTACATGCACAGACTATAGGTGCAATCATGAAACCAGAAAAAATATAATATTACTTTTTTTTATTTGAGTAAAGATTTTTTGTAATGCAATTTACTAAGGAGATCTGTTCACCGTAGTAGAAAAATACATAGCAATTTAATTTCCTTTGGACTTTAATATAAGTAATATAAAGTCAGAGTTGCGGCAGTAGAGATCATAATTGAACTCCCTCGGTTATGAGGCAAAATGCCATTGTTCTTAGTCATTACTCCCAGCATGCTCTGCTGGGACTTTCCCTGTCTGGCAGAGTGTCAAACCCGCTTCCCTGCCTCGCCTGACGATGTTTTGCTAGACGTGGAGCTAATCTCTCCTCCAAACAAATGAAAAATGGATTCAGAGGCGACTGCAGATACAAAATGCTATGAATCAGAGCTCACATTTCTCCTGTCTATCTGCATGCACAGTCACGGGAAAAAAAAAACACATTTTCCATTTCCTGCTAATAGCAGCACTCCCAGACACAGACCCACACGTGGTCGGGTTAGCGATCGGCTGTTGCATACCGGGCAAAGTTATGAGGCATTACTGCCGCACACAAACACAGAATAACACACAAACACATCAGCGCACACACACGCCTGGAAACACACTGCCTGAAAGCTGAATGCTGATTTACTAATGAGCTGTCATGGTGACAGATACTGCCATTTAATTGGCTGGTAAAGGAGGCAATTAGAATTCAGTGCATAGATGCACATCAGAGAGGGAGAGGGAGAGAGTTGGGCTTTCCGTACATTATGTGTGAGTGTTCGCTTCAAAATGAAACGCACATTGGGAGACCGCAACCATGCCACTCACTGCTTTAAATTATTAATTCTGGTGATCCTGTTTAACTGCTCCGTGATCTGCTACTCAGTGAGTGTGTAAGTGTTTAAGAGTGAGTGTGTTAGTGTGTACTTCTCTTCCTTTCTCCTTTGCTTCTTTAGCTTTTTAAAACAACTTCCATCACTCCCTCTGCTCTCTCATGCACTCTATTCCTCATCTTTCACTCTATGCCGATGACTCTCTCTCTCTCGTTTCTCTTTTTCCTTCCACCTCCACCATCTGCTGGCTCAGTATGCAGCATCTGTCCAACGCTTTTCCCATCTTTCTTATTCTCATTTTCTTCCTGTCTTTTGTTGGACAATTTCGCCTCTCTTCCTGTCTGTTGCTCTTATGGTGCAGATCCACCAAGTCCGGCCAACAAATGGAAACAAGCGACGCAACCCAAAACGGTCCGGTTCGCTCCGGCAAATGGCTGGTGCTTGGTGTTGGTTCGACTGTTTTCAACATGGCAGCTGGGTGACAAACTTTATCATTTCACAGCTAAAAAGTACACTTAAAAATATGTTCTGAAAACATTTGAGGCGAGAAATCCGCATTACAGTAACAGACTTTTGATTCACATTTGATCCGCTGCTTAGCTTGACCGTTTGATCTAAGTTTCGCCAGCCTGCTGCCTTGCAGTGGACGAACCTCATTTGCATAAAGTTGAGGTTCAGTCATGATTATGAAAATTCAGATACGGCAACTGGTCAGTCAACTCGATGTGCTTGATCCATCATGCAACCAATCCTTCACGTACTTCAATAGACTTGGTGGATCTCGACCGTTGTCATTTCAATAATCCTCTCTATAATAAATTACAATCTGCTTTAATGACATGACCATAGTTGACTACAGTATTGCAAAAGATGGATATACAAGGTTTACACAGTAAAAAGTCAGGACTACACACTGATAAACATGACTTATATAAGGCAGATATTGCTGCCTTAGATCTTTGTTTATTGCTTGCAACAAAATGATCTCAGTAAAGCAAAGTGGACAACAACTGGACACAACCCTACCTCTGGAAAGGATTACTGTCATTATTAAATAGAAACAGTCTCTCTTTGAAAGCATTTGGGATTCTTTTATACAGTATATAGAGAAAGTTGATTTAAGTGAGAGTTATAAATATAGATTTATATGTGGTCCTCTGTAGTTGCCTCCTTTTATTATTTGATTGTTCTTTTCCCTTTAAATGTATATTTCAATCTGACACTGATTTACAAACAATCAAAATAGGATACGGACATGAGTTTTCTTTTTATCATATTTTCTTATTATATATCTTTTTTATATTCATTATTGTTGTTTTCCAAATTTCTGACATGTAAGGGAAATTTGTATGATGTACTCTAAATTCTCTGAATATGTTGCTTCCTTGTTGTTGGAGGTTATTTGAAAATGTTAAAGAAATCGAAAAAAAAAATGAAGAATGTAAGAAATACATTAAAGATTATGGAGAATCGTATGCTCATTGTTAAACTGTTCCACATACTATACAACTACATCACTATACTACATAGAATACTTTAATGGGAGGAAAAACAAACAAATTTTTAGGAGTGTAACGATACATCAATCTGGATCGATATATCGATTCAATGATCAGCAATCCAATATATCAATACAAAGTGAAAAATATTGGTACATATCATCATCATCATTAAAATGCGCCTTTATTTTGAAATTCACACTTTATATTTATTCTTTTTTATTAAAAAATAGATTGTTTTTCATTTAAATGTTGGTAGAGCTCAGTAATAAAATTGTCAAATCATATTTGACTTGCTTTTTGTGAGTTGATGATGTTGATGATGATGATATATTGATCACAGGCCCCTGAATCAAAACTGAAATCAAATATCGTATTGTTGTCCAAAGAATTTATATAATATTAGTATTGTGATGAAACTTGTGATTTACACCCCTACAAATCATTAACAAAAATACTATTAATATAATAAGTGAGGATCATAAAAGAAAGGACATGAAATAAAAATAAAGGTGAAAAAGCTCATTAGAATTTCATGTATTGTTGCTGTAAAATATTTTGACATACTATTCCTTAAGTAGTAAATACTGAACTTTGGTCTGAGAGTGTAAGTTGAATTATGGGTATTTGAGTTTTATTTCGGTTTAAGAACTTCCTGTCTTTATACAGGCTGTAGTGAAGCTGTAGCAGACTTGACTGACTGTTTTCTCTGGGTTGCCAGTTTTGTCTTTGTCCACCAGTCTCAGTGGCCAAGTTGTGGTCAATACATTTATGCTTAATTTGTGTTTCTAGTGGCCTACAGTGCCCAGGTAATCTGCTACTTGGCATTGCCTCTTAGGGGCGGAACAAAACTGAGTTTTTGTAATAAAAGTCCAGAGATAGATGCACTCTTCTTTGGTCATCTCTCCCCTTCTTTCTTTCTCTTCATCTCTTGCTCGTCATGCACATGGCCACTCTGAAAAACCCTAGTCTCATGCCTCATGCATAATTTCTGTAAACATTTCTGTGTTTCCACGTACGTTGGTACATTTGTGTATGTATGAGTGTGTGTGTGCACATTGTAGCTTGTATGAGCCAGTAAGGACCAAGCATGGATCAGTGACCTTCGCACTATTACATTTTTAAAGCAGGCCGTGAATAATAGATCAAGTTGGAATAAAACAGCGAAGGATGAAATATGAATTAAAATAATCTGAATTACAGAGATGGGAGCCGGGGGAGGGATGTGGGTGAGTATGTGGGGGAGGAAGGGAGGGATGGAGGGAGGGAGAAAAGGAGTCGAGAGATCTCAAAGAGAATGGACGAGTAGATGTAGATGAATGACACTACAGAGGATTGTTATTTATAAAGACACAGGGCTCGGCAGCTATACGTACAGGCCAGCATCATTACATAAAGGCATAGTTCACCCAAAATAACATACTGTTTCTCTTTCACTTTGCACAAATCTGACACAATCTGATTACTGTGATTAACCGCGTCTTTATTTTTCGGAAAGAGACGTCAGTGTTTCAAATGTAACTTTGTGCTGCTTTGAGTGTCGTCGGATACCACTGAGTTACATTTTGTGTCTTTAAATTTCAGAAAAAAAGAAAATACGGATGCATAGATAGCTCTCAAGGTAAGAGGGGAACTATGTTTTAGTGTATTTGTTGACAAAAAAGTAGCTTTATTCAAATTAAAGCAAAGGCTCACCTTGGTGTAAAGACAAAGATTACTTAACTGAACCAAAAGGAATGCTGTACTTACCAAAAACGCTGAAAGCTAAATTGAAAACAAAATGTTTACCTCTGCTGATTGAAATCATTTCGAAAATGAATGTGACCTCTTTTCCGTTTTAGTCTTTTGATTATTTCTGTTCTGTGGGAGAATTTAGACTCCTCTCATAATGAATTTGTCCAGATTAACTGACAAACACAACAGCAAACGAAATGCAATTTTTAGGCTTTACACACCAAACAGCCTCTGCAAACACACTCCCACAGGCTTAACGGCTGGAAAAAGTGCCATAAAATAAAAACAGTTTATAAAAGAAAATGCACAAATAAGGAATTCGTGAGAAGTACAACTGAAGTAGAACTAAAGATACAAAACTTTGTGGGTGAAAGTGGAAATAAATAATGAAAATAATATACAGCAATAACACTGGTATTCAACATGTCACAAATTAAATGACCCCAATACACGGTGGAGTTAGTGTGTAAAGTTTGTGTTGTTAAAGGTTGGGTCGGTAATGCTGAGTAACAGGAGTGCACAAAGTTTTTAAATAATTCAACCGAAAAATCCAGCTTCGTGCTGCCAACTCTTTTCCAATGAAAGTAGCTAGCAGCACTAGCTCAAAAAGTCACCAAGTCAGCAACACTGACAGTCTGTCCCTTCAGGCCTCCCTCCAAAGCCACTTTCCCAAAATTATCATTACAAAAGTAAACAACTAACATGGCTATTGTTAAAACGCACAGCTGTCGAGGTAGCAGCTTGTGGAAGACTCCGGTGACGTGCAATGAGATCACGGGCAGAGTACACGCAGGATGACAGGCAGGCAGGTAGACAGACAGTCAGACAGGTTTATTACAGTCCTGCGACAGCCACAGATCCCGGATGTTTTTCTTTTTTTGTCAGATTATTTGATTTATTGATTGCTGTCAGGCTGTAATGACAATTTCAACTAATATAACAACAAATTTATTTGAACAGCACTACCAGCCCTACCTTTAAGGAGCTGTCAAAGTTAATGCAATAACACGTTAACACAAATTCATTTTAACACCACTAATTTCTTCCAGGCATTAACGCAACTTGCAATTTTTAGGATGAGTTTCAGTTTTTAAGCTATAGGAAAAGATACTGGTATCATATGAAACTAAAAAACCCAAGGAATCCATTTGTACCAGCCACGTCATACTAGCTTGTCGCAAAAAAGGCTAAATAATGCTCCAAACTTGCGCTAAACTTTGGCGAGGAAAAACTGGCATGGCCATTTTCAAAGGGGTCCCATGACCTCTGACCTCAAGATATGTGAATGAAAATGGGTTCTCTGGGTACCCACGGCAAGTCATTGTCAAGTCAGCACACTGGCACACTGACAGCTGTTGTTGCCTGTTGGGCTGCAGTTTGACATATTATGATTTGAGCATATTTTTTATACTAAATTCAGTTCAGTTCATGCAATTAATCGTGATTAAATATTTTATTCAATTGACAGATCTAGAATTTATGTTTGTAAGGATTTGAGGTTATTTTTTTGTGTCAAGTTAGCTAACTTTTTGCCAATTAATGTAACAGAGTTACGATCCAACAGAGATGTAATTGATTTCCTTGCCATCTGTTTGTCAACTTTTCTGTTCCAGCTTTTGCGTTGGATTTATGAAATGCAGAGAGGACAAATAAACATCAGTCAAGGCTTTCCTTTATTCAGCTGGGATGTTACACAACTTTTCTTTTTCAACTTTTCTTTCTTATAAAATAAACGATTTGTACCATGTAAACCAGCAGCAGCACCTCCTGCCGTGCATTCAATACAAAAAGAAAACTGGCACAAAATAAAAGTTTAATTCACAGCAACAAACTTTGTTGCATGAGTCAAGAACTGCAGCTAGTTTATTTGACTTCTACGAGTCGACGCCAAGAGTTCCTTGCGACCTCTTTGCCTTTTTGAGCTCCTCCGTCTGTTTTACTTAATTCCTGCATTTAGCATGAATTAAGGTTTTACTTTCTGTGACTAACTTTGATTCGACATTTCAGGAGCGGCCCTTGCCACTCCATCCCATAGAAAATGTATCGAGACTTCCAACTTCTGAAGTACTCCAGATAGCGAATGATCAAAACAAACGAGCTCTTGCTCATCAGCAAACCATCGACTGCTCCGCTGCAGATGCTCATTAAATTTAGAGATTGTAAAAATGAGCTCTGAGAGAGACAACCTTCTGCTCTTTGCCTCTTCGCTGAGGAAGAGAAATGAGAAGAAGACTCAGAGCTGAAAGACAGCTTGCTGACAAACCTCATCAGAGCGACAACAGATCATCCTGGGTAAAGCGAAAAGCTCTCCTCGGATAGTTAACGTCATGTTGAAAGCAAACTTTGCTTGGTTTTATTGAGTTTGCTTCACACAAACAGCCAGCTGGTGACAGGGAGTTTTAAAAGGAGAATCTGCCAACCAAGTCATATTCAGTCGATCTATCAGTCCATGAAGGAATCAATCAACCAGTCAGTTCACGCCACGAAAGCTCAAATGAATGGAAACACACAACAAACAATGCTACTTATATGGTCCAACACCACAGTTCCCTGGTCATCAAGTGATAAATTGAAGTCACTCAGTGTGGGGTGAGATGCTCTGCTACTCCGTGCTAACTCTGATGACATATTTCATAAATCATGTCATTTTTTACTGAGCAGTGAGAGAGAGAGAGCGCGCGCCATCAAAAACCTGGTCACCAAGGGAGCACAGACGGTGGAAAGGAGGCAATTTAGGTGACATTGAGGATGAAATGCAGTTCACTTCCCATTGTCCTCAATATGAAACGGCCACAGAGAAGAAATACCAATACATGCAACCATGCACTTCACATCTTTTTCAATTCAGGATACACCTCATGGTAATGCTGGAGAGGAACACCTCACCTTGCAGCAAGATAGGGTTCACTTTACATACTGCAACTTAAAAAAAACAAGGATCTTGTAGAGATATATAATGTATAAGATTCTTTTGTCATAGTTTCCACTGTTTTGCCAACAATCATGTCAAAATGAATAGAATTATAAATGGACTGACTAATTTACATAAAAGCTTAAGCTTATGTAAGGTTTCTAATATCTATACAACTCACAAAGTGTACTTACTTCTTCAGAATAAAGTACTCATTATCATCATTCTTAAAATGTGTTTTGAATGACCATGATGCATTATGTGAGGACTACGCTCCTCCACCACAAGAACATTATGTGACAACAGGCTGATAATGTAACGTGCCCTCGCAAAATAGGACAGAGCCAGGCATCAGCCGCATCTGTAAGACGCATCAATCTACTTGGTTAAGGTTCGGAGAAGACTGTGGTCCTGCTTAAAGAATCTAATGTATAAGATAAAATAACATCACGCTACTTCCTGCTGCACCACAGAGCAGAAACATTGGCCATTTAAAGGTGTTCCCTCAAGCTGAACCCACTGCCCTCCATAAATATGTTTTGTTTTGTGTGTGCTGTGAAATTCCAGAGAGGATTTTATACGCAACAGTGACTAGTGGTGAGAGTTTGGTCATTAAAGCTGCAGTTGGTAACTTTGAGCAAATATGATAAAAAGTAATTTATATAACACTGTCACTATATTACAGCCTTATGACAGTAGTCAGATGATTTGGAGATCGATTACCATGGCAATGGTTGAAGCTTTGAAGCATTCAAGTCAGTCCCATCGGAAACATATTTTAGTGTACTGTTTAGTTGTAAAATGATAGCGTGTGGGATCCAGCCGCCATGTTGAGCCAAAACCAAGCACCGCCCACGGGTCGGTAAGACAGTATGAGGAAAAAAATCATTAAAGCATGGAAATGTGTTCTAGTAGAAACCCAAAATACACAAATTAACTTGAAAATTAACATGATATGTCCCCTTTAAGACTTTCCTTTATAGTTGCTCAAAATGACACAACTCAAAAACGTACACATTAACACACACTTAAACATTAAATGGGTTAAATGATGATAATGTAAATTCAAAATAAGTTCTAATATTCAAAATGTCCAAATTGGATTTGTATCATAGTCTCCAAAATCTAAATCACAAGTTTTGGGATCAAAGTCCCAAATAGAAAAATAGCTGTCCAAATTGGGCTATTTAGACCTAAAGTTAAGGAAAATCAGAGGAGGCTGGTTTATAGAGGTCCCGAAAAAAATAATTTTGTTGTTTTCCTGAAGGATGTTGAGCAATATGTGAAACTAATCTCTAACTCGACTAACAAAAAGGCTAACAAGAACCTTAAAGGTGCAGTTTGTAGAATTTGCCGGTATCTAGCGGTGAGGTGAGGAGATTGCAGCCAACTGAAGCCCCTCCCATGTGCCAAGCGTGTTGGAGAGCTACGGTGGCCAATGCAAAAACGCAAATGGCCCTATCTAGAGCCAGTTGTTGTAAGAGTAGTGTAGATCATTTAGAGCAGAGCCAGTGCGTAGAGTGTGTGTGTACTTGGGAAGTGAGTGATGAAGCAAGAGAGAGAGAGAGAGCGGCAGCGATGGAAGCGAGTAACGTTAAGTTAACAAAGTTTGGTTTGCCTGTTCTGGGCTACTGTTGAAGCATGGCGGTGCAACTTGTCGTACTCCATGGAGAGGACCCGCTCCCTACGTAGATATAAACGTCTCATTCTAAGGTAACGAAAACACGATTCTTATTATCAGGTGATTATACAATAAAGAAAACATACATATTGATATTATATTCCATTTCTGCCAATGGATCCCCCTAAATGTTACACACTGTTCCTTTAATACCTGTATTTATAATATTTTTGTCTAGTGTGATATACCCCTGGCTCTTTTGTTATTGTTCTATTTGTATACTATCCCCTGTATACTGAATCTGTGATCTTTTGTTTAGTAAAAAAAAAAAAAAAATAATAATTAAAAAAAGAGATGAGAGATAGAGATAAGGAGGCAACTAGTGTAAAAAAAAAAATGACGCTGTGGGTTGGTTTTCTCTTCCTGTCCTCCCCAATTTTTTGAATTACCAGCCGCCACTGAGACAAAGATAGATAGATAGATAGTAACTTTATTGATCTCGAGGGAAATTCAAGATTCATTATGTGAGTACTACGCTCCTCCACCACAGGAACATTATGTGACAACAGGCTGATAATGTTACGTTCCAAATATCATTAATAAGCACTTAAAAAGGCAAGAGCTGCGAGTTCAAGGCAGATACCAAGCCCTGCCATTCACACTCACTTCCAGTACCAAACTACAATGTTTTAGGTAGGAGGCTGGTAGGTGTACACTTTGTCCACAGAGCATTTGAAGACATCGTACACATCTCTTCAGAGCAGACTGGAAGTCACCTGCAGAGTCTTTTTTTGTTTCTCTCCCTGCAACTCTCCGTCCTGTTTCCCTCGGCCACTCTCCCTCGCTCTCTGTCACAGGAACACACACATATACACACCTCTGATTTCACGTCTCATCACCCCCGTGACCCACATAGACCAGGAACTAATTCACATAAGCCAGAAAGAGACAGAGAGAAAGAAATAGAAACAGAAGGGTGACGGGAGGCAGACCGAGCCAGGAGGACAGGAGGCCGACGCTAAATGAGAGAAAGCAGAAAGCCAAAGCAGAAAAGACAAGCGAGGCGCGTGGGGAGGGCGGGGGGGAATGCTGAAGGCGAGATGAGAGGAGGAATTGGGTAGGAACGCAGGGCGAAAAATGGCAAGAGGGAGGAGGAATGTAGCCGGATAATGTAGCCAGTAAGTGATAGACTGAGCAGCGGGAGAGGTAGAGCGAGGTCAGATGGAGAGATGGATAGAAGGAGAGGAGAGGAGGGGTGGAGGGGAAATTTGGGTCGGCGAAGTGCAGCTGCATCGGGAGAGAGCCGAGATGAGGAGGGTAAAAAGGGGGAGAGAGACAGGAGGCAGGAAATCAGTTGAGCAGACAGAATGTAGAGTATGTGTAGAGAGGATAAATGGAGGGGGTGAAGATGAGAGAGAGGTAGAAAGAGAGGAGGAGATGGAGGAGGGGGGGTGCGGAGTAACAGTCATCAGTATTCCAGCCTTGCACTCAGTTTCCAGCCAAGACAAATGAGAGCCAACATCAGGGAGGAAGTGGATCAGCTGAAAACACACCAACCTCTCCCTCTGTCACCCCGCTACCCTTTCTCTATTTTTCTCCCTATCTCAACACCCTCCTTTCCCAAAAGACAACCTTATAGCTGCAGTAGCTCATTCTGCTGGGACCTTCCCAAACACACACACACACACACACACACACACACACATACACACACAACACCATAAATAAACTGTATTTTGGTGCGTCACGTTCACCCTTTTCCCAGGTTAATTCAGCAGCATGGCCGTCCTGTTTTGAGAGAACATTAGTCGCCCCCTCCACACCCAAATGACTTATTTGAGGTGTCATCATGTCAGGATTATTTGTTATTTATGAGTTTCAGAGCCTGGTAAGTCTCAAGGGAAAAGTACAAATACAAGTTTGTGCTCTGGAGTTTTATAAATGTTGTATACACATAAAACAGTTACAAGAACTTTGCATAAATGAGCCACATTTTGATTTTGGGTGACCAGATGAGAATGGGCGACCCGCTCTCACTCCCAACTCGTCAAATACCGCGGATTGGACAGTGCCTCTGAGCATCGGAGACCGACGCATGGAGGCACCCTTTAGCAACAGTAAGTGACGAACCGGGCTTTCAACTAACTCCAATGTGAACCCAACAGACGGTCGGAGCAAGTGACGTAGTATTAGGCAGGAGGAGTTGTGGATGGGTCAAAAGAAACACAAGACTTTCAACCATGAGACCGGGTGTTCGTGTCCCATTAGAAACTAAAAGTAACGTTGACTTATTTTGTCACATCAGTCTTTAGTCACATGACTCGTCTGTATCGTCAGTTCCGTGAGTCTCGTGAGTCCGTAAATGTTTTAATTCAACAACATCATAGCTATGCTTCTCCGCTATGCATAGTTGTTCATCAATTCACGGCACTACTGTACACAGCAAAAAAAAAACTACAACAGCCATAATTCATGTAGGCTCCGGACATAACAGTGCCCATCTGTGGGCAACACCAAAATAATGTTTCACGATGAGCAGTACTTTAGTTTAAACTTTAGTTTTATTGAAAAACGAACTAAAACTTGTGTTTAAATCTAATTTTTGGGACAAACAGGAAAGGATTCAAGATTCGGTACCAACTGCTCATTTCGGGACGTTAATCTGATCATTGAATAAGTTAAAAAGCTTTTCGTACTTTTCATACATTTCCAAAAACTAAATGTGTTAAAGTAGTGAAAGTATTGAGTTTTGATACCCAACCGTACTCCCGACTTAATGTTGTGCACAAATTAAGAGAGCATTACATTAAAAAGATATTGTTGACAACTTAACGTCTTCATGATGGGATGTTAAAGACAACACAAAGTTGTTAAAGAGGCAAAATCTAAGTATATCCATTTATTTCCATCCAAATGAAATCAATATTGCATTAAATCCAAGGGGCTCATTTAGATTACATTGTCTGTGCCTTGACAACTCTAACTTCTTATTTTGCACTGCATTAACTTAAGGTAAGCTCACATTATCCTTCTGTCCACCAAAACTGCCCCAAAAATGGATGTGATGCCCCTGATTTTGATTAGGTAATAAATAAATATTGAGCAGAGCGATCACAAACTGTAAGTAGTCCATGAGAACAATGCTGTGGTTTTTATACATTTCAGTACACAGTGCATCAGTGTATCGGCTGACTGTGCAAATGTGTGGGGTTGAACAAAAGGTGAACCTGTGAGTCTGCCGGGAAATTGCACCAAGACAGGAAAATCTTGTATTCATCTGTCGTAGAAGCTTCACTTGCATCGAATGGAAGAGCTCATTTTCGCAGAGACTGCTGCTTTAAGCTACACAGAGGTATTCAGTCTGGACACCTAACTGACAGCAGCTGAAATTTGACAGTATTATTGAATTAGGATGCAATGTAGCATCACTGAGAGGAGAGGACAAATTTGAAAATTACATTAACATGAAGCAATGAATTCAGTATTTGTAAAGTAGGAACCTTGATACCAAAACACACTCCCTAACTGACCAGCAGCCAGAACAACCTGTAACTTGTACGGTTTACTTGGTTAAACATGCAATCTCTATCTCAATCTGGATAATGACATATGGTTACAGGCCTGTATATTTCCACTTGGTACTGATAAGCATTCTTGTTTTCTGTATTCTGCTGGCATTGTGATTGGATCTCAATTAGGGCTGTCAAAGTTAACACGATCGTCGGTTTAACGCCATTAATTTCTTTAACACATTGACGCAACTTGCAATTTGTAGGTTGTAGTGGGCTCAGTTTTAAAGCTACAGTGAATAACAACAAAATAACAATCAGTTACATTTATATCAACACACAAAAAGCATCTAAAATATGATTTGACAATTGTATTACCGATCACTTCCAGACATTTTAATGAAAAACAATCTATTAATTTTAATAAGAAGAATTAATGTAAAGTGGGAATTTCTAAATAAAGGCGCATCTTAATGATGATGATGATGATATGTATCAATATTTTTCACTTTGCGTCAATATGGTGAATAGAATAGATATATCGATCCACATCGATGTCTCGTTACACCCCTAATTTGTTTGTATTTGTTTGTTTTTCCTCCCATTAAAGTATTCTATGTAGCAAAGTGATGTTGTTGTATAGTTTGTGGAACAGTTTAGCAATGAGCACACAATTCTCAATATTTAAGAATGTATTTCTCACATTCTGAATTATTTTTTCAATTTCTTTATCAACGTATTCAAATAACCTCCAACGACAATAAAGCAAAATATTTACATCCAGTATGAAGGATACAGTATAGCGCTAAATTTTGTCGAGGAAAAACAATAAACTGTCATGGCCATTTTCAAAGGGGTCCCTTGACCTCTGACCTCAAGATATATGAATTAAATGGGTTCTATGGGTACCCACGAGTCTCCCCTTTACAGACATGCCCACTTTATGATAATCACATGCAGTTTGGGGCAAGTCATAGTCAAGTCAGCACACTGACACACTGACAGCTGTTGTTGCCTGTTGAGCTTGAGTTTGCCATGTTATGATTATAGCATATTTTTTATGCTAAACGCAGTACCTGTGAGGGTTTCTGGACAATATTTGTCATTGTTTTATGTTGTTAATTGATTTCCAATGATACATATATACATATATTTGCATAATGCAATCTTATTTGCCCACTCCCATGTCGATAAGAGTATTAAATACTTGACAAATCTCCCTTTAAAGTACATTTTGAACAGAAAAAACATGTGCGATTCATCACGGTTAACCACGGACAATCATGGGATTAATCAAGATTAAATATTTTAATCTATTGACAGCCCTTAAGCAGGCCGAGCTGGCAAGCTTGTAAACAAAAGCATCCGATCCCAAGTCAAAGGTTCATCCTTTTCTACCTTTGCTAAGGAAGAGTTTGTCTGTAGCTTTTTGCCAGGCTAGTTTGATATGCTGTAGCAGGAAGAGGTGGAGTTATTAAGTTGTCTTTCAACTTGTTGGGTGGATTTTTTCTCTTTAGAATATGACCAAACTGTACAGGCTGTGTTTTACGCCTGGCCAATGACAAATTCAAGCAGACTATCTGCAGATGTGGTCAACCATTCCAGTTCCATTCAGACAGCCTGTAGGCGATTTGAGGGGGGATGCCGTCCCTCTTGTTAGCATAATGACCAAAATGCATGCCCCTTGTTAACCTGCCATCACACCTTTTCATCCCCTAGTAGCATAGAGAGTACAGGGCAGAGGGGTTGATTAGTTACATATATTAGTCTAGTCCGCCTGACTCGCTGATCCTTTATCTGACTGAGGTTTGAGCAGGTTAGAATCGATGGCCCCGACCATGCCTCTGGAATATACAACTGTGCTGTGTTAATAAATCCATGGCACCGTCCGTGGTGCTGATGTAATAGAGTGCTCCAGGGATGACGTATTTTCATAGAACAACCAGAAAGACAGCATCGCCCTGGTTCCCTCGACAAGAAGTTAATGGGATTTTTCCATTGGGTTTTAGATTATTGCAGAAATAAACTCTGTGGCATGATACTTTATGATACTTACACATTATGTTGAGCAAGATATCTCCACAAATGAACCACTTCTATGATTTTTTGAGGCGTGAATGCAATCGCCAGAAATAAAAAGCTAACGTTAGATTATAAACGAACTAAACCACGGCTGCATGAGTGCAAGTATACACAATGAGGCTGTGAAGGCGGACGAGTTGGCGTGATGACGTTTAGCAGTCTCATTCAGCCACTTGTTAGCAACCACTTTATTGCAACTTTTTCTCTGAGTTCCGCGCTTCTGTCAGTTTTCTAAAAAATACAGAACTGATGACGTTCTCTAGTTGCAGGTGAACAAAACGAATCAGGTCCGTCCCCCCCTATTAAAAAATCCAATCGCCTACTACAGACAGCAATGCATTCAGCCCGCTCTCAACATGTACAAGAACGTGTGATTCCTTATCCGGATAAGATTTCCAGTTCCAGATCACATGGTAATACCAGATGTAAATGTGCTCAAAATAGAGAATACAAATTACAAAATTGCAAAAACTAATGAGCTATTTGTCCCTGAGACTTTCCCGGGATCTGTAATAACATTTGATAATAAACAAGGATTCTACAAATCACTTTAAGTGCCTAAATCCACCATGTTTATTCTCTCGCATGGAGAATTTTGGTGCAAATGAAGGCTGAAAGCAGCAGCGCAGTGTTGCTAAATATACACTTGATCACATGCGTTTAGCAGCTTTGCTGATTGTAGGGTGTTAGAGAGAAACCAACTATGATCTTGATGACACCATAATATCAACATGAGCCAGTCACATGATCCGGCCTGGCCACGGCCTTCAATCAGCTTTGAGTTATCCCTTCAGTGTAATCTCCCCCCTCCTCTCTCTCTCTCTCTCTCGCTCTCTCTCTCTCTGGAAAACACATACACAGTAATGACTTCACCCTCTCTCTCGCTCCCTACCTGCCCCCCACTGGGTTTTCCTGCTCTGATTACTGTTTGTTCATACAAAAACAAAACCCACTGTGGGAAGGATGTACAATTCTGGCAGAAAATGAAGAAACACAGATTGGTCATGTCTCTCTCTCACTCACACACACACACACACACACACACATTCTCTGTCTGTTGTGATGATTCGTAGTTGTTCACCATTTGATCCTCTTGCATCAGACACAACATTTCCCCGTTGCCGCTTCTCTCTCTCATTAAAGGATGCGACTGGTGATATTTTAGATTTCATTACTGTCAACAAATCCCATGAAAAGACCCAAACCAATAATGACATGATCCCACTAACAAGTACTGTCTGTAAGCCTGTTATATCTTATTCCCCCGTGCCATAAAGCTCCACTGTTGTCCCAAAACTAGTAAAAACACATCAATGAGCATTATTGCACTGGGTGACATGTTGATTCATTACGATGAGCGTGACCTATGAATGGCTGCCCACATCTCAGCGTTTCATACACAATAAGTCTGGTGTTGTGCCCATTGACTGTCGTTTCCTCCGTTTGGAGAAAGAGGCAACCAAATTAGAGCTTTTTGGCAGGATTAAGAATGCCAATGTCACCTTTCTGCAGAGCTTGATAGCTACCTAGTTACAGCCACAAAAAATAGTGACAGAAAAATGGCCAATGAAAATCCCAACAAGAGTATCATGAAACACTCTTGTTGGGATTTTCTACCACAGCTTCCATGTCGACAGAAAATGGTGCCGGCTGGATGGAAATGTCACTCACTACTGATGCGTTCAGGGCAAAAACAAAGCAAAATACCTTCCACCCCAAACAAGCTACCAGCTACCATGAACACAATGCAAAATCAATGAAGTCAAATGAAATGGCAACTCGTTGTGATTATCAGGCTACCTTATGCTATTGTCCATCCATTATCTTTAACCGCTTATTCCATTCGGGGTCGCAGGGGTGTGGGGGCTGGAGACGATCCCAGCTGACAATGGGCGAAGGCGGGGTACACTCTGGACAGGTCACCAGAGTGTCACAGAGAGACAGACAATCATTCACACTCACATTCACACCTTAGAGTCAACAATTAACCTAACCTGCATGTCTTTGGAATGTGGGAGGAAACCGAAGAACCCGGAGAAAACCCACGCTAACACATACAAACTCCACACAGAAGGGTATTTGAACCTGCGACCCTATTGCTGTGAGGCGACAGTGCTAACCACTGTACCACTTTATGCTATTGTGCTGTTGTAAATACTCACAAGCACACCAAACGTGTACTAATCCGCAGCAGAAAATAGTCCCCAACACCATTTACTGCAGTTTGAGAATTGTTAGCTAAAAACTACAGTGCCCAGCTGTTTTAGGAAATGACAGAGCCTTTTTTAAAATTCGAAATACGCAAAGTTTTGTTAAATATTCACGTCTTCAGTAGGAAGAAGCTTGGGGAGACGACTGAGTAGCGCTTTGTTGTTTTTTGGCATTCTATTGGTTGATCCCATAGACTGTATATAAGGAGTGCACGTAATCGCCATGATGTCATCTATTACCTTTTCAGCTCTCATCAACCTCAGCTGTACTTTGTGTTGCGCTAACTAGCAAATAATACCATGCTAACACACTAAACTAAGATGGCGACAACAGCATGTCATTGTGAGCATGTTAGCATGCGGATGTTACCATTCAGCTTAAAGTACAGCCTCAGAGAGCTGGTTGTAGACTCTGTTTTTAAACACATTTCCAAAAGTTCACACTTTAGATGAGACGTCCTACTCCTATAGTCTCTGCTCCTTCCTCACTTTCTCTCTCTCTCTCTTGTTTCTGCTTCAGTTTTACAGACTGACATAATCTTAAATTCAGAAAATAACATTTTTAATTAAGCAATATGCCTACAGGAAATTGGCATGCATTTCTTCAAATCAGCCTCTAAGCATTTATTTAAGGCTCTATATTTAGACATTAATTAAAGCATTGCAGCAGTGTACTGTTGAGAACAACAACTCCACGGCTATTACAGCCCTCTGCATTGTCCTCGTTGCTTCTTTCTTTCCTTCTTTGCACACACAAACACATTTACACACAAGTTCGGGTGGAGTAATAACGGGAACGAGATAGAGCCAATTGTCTCTACTGTATCTTATTTGTACCAGGGAGGATGAGCAATCGAACAGAAATTAAATGAAGGGAAACAGAGGAGAGGAATGATGCAGCAGCCAAAAAAAAAAAGTGTTGTTAAGTTGAATTTAAAGTGCTCTGAAGAGGATAAGCAAGTAGGCCAGTCAAGAGAGGAGGAGAAATAGGAGGAGGAGAGGAGAGAATGGGTGGAGAGGAGAGAAACAGGATGGGGAATTGATAAATAGATCATTGTATGCAAGGAGCTGCTCTGCCTCTTCTCTCTGTCTTTCCCACGTCTCCAACTACCCCTGCCACCCCCCCTGACACCAGATAAACAGAATTTATAACTCATCTGTTTACTGTAAATGAGCCTAAATAAGGCCGGAACACAGAGGATTCACACAAACACAAAGGATTCACACACACACACAATGAACAGTTGCAATGTATAACATCTGTTTCTGTTCCACGCCTTGTTTTTCTTGTCTTTTCGTTGTCGAGCGTCCTCTGCAAATGAGCTTCTGTGTGTGTTTACTCAAGGTTTTGACAGGACTCATGGCTAAACTCTTAACAGCACAACACACACTGTGACACACACAGATACAGAGGCTCCTTTGATATACTGTATCTCTAATAGAGGAAGCGGGCTGGTGTACGATTAGATGTGAAAGAAACAATTAGACAAACACACACACTTCACTGATTTAATAGACAGACATAATAGGAACACTGCACTGGCTGTAACGACTTGTAGCACTAGTGGAAACATGACAGACGCAGTCAGGCTATTAAATAGGCGTTATCAGTTACTATAAGCCCCATAGGTATGGGTCAGTAGGGGCCTACTACACCCACTAGTTGGTTTTATTATCTATTCACATGGTAGATCACAGAGAGAAGGTATAAAAGAAGACGACAGCGGCCTCTAGCGACCATAGTAATTATGACAGGAGCAGAAGCAGAAGTCAGGTGCTGTAGTATAGACAGCGTGAAGTAAGGGGTAGAGGTCGGGGATGATGGATGGGACACAAAACACAGGGCCATTTGCATCCCATGTGAAATCATCAATGTGTAGTTGCCTTTGTGTTCAAAGTTATTTTAGCCCATAACACAATGTTTTTCCCTAAATTTCACTAAGTGTTTTTTTTTT
>CAKAOI010043417.1:0-29230 GCA_916701655.1 Sebastiscus albofasciatus | reverse complement strand
GGGAGAAAGACTGCTTATGGAGGGCGGGAATAAAGGTAGAGGCGTCCAACAAACACAGGACTTTCAACCAGGAGACTGGTGTTTTGTTTTGTTTTTGGGACGTTTGTGATTTGTTTTCCTTACTTCTGTTACGTTGTTTCCCTACGTATTTTACTTAGTTTACGTACTTATTTTAAGCCCAACCATGATGTTTTTCTTAAACCTAAGAGAGTGGTTTTGTTGCCTAAACCTAACTACGAACGTTGCCATAGTTTTGTTGCATGGCGTACACATGACACGCGAAAAGCCTAAAATGCGTCCTCATGACACGCAGAATGTCCTTGTAATATCGTGCTATTTATACGCCTCCCCGTGAGACCAGGTTGCACCTTTACATGAAACCTGATTTTTATAAAGATAACAATACCATCTCTCCTATTAAAACATTATAATCATCAATACTAATATCCTTGTCCATTACAAATTTACTTAACCACGACTCCTAACAATTACATGATTGTCATCCAGTTTAGTAATAAAACTGTGTACATTAACATGGATGAAACCTAGACCAGCCCTTGATATAAAATCAGCATGAATATTCAAACTTGAAGCTTCCTTAGTATTACATATTGTGATATCAGCTGGGCCAAGGTTGTAGGCACATTACCGGAAATCACAGAAAATAATAGAAAAATGAAGAATCTCTGCTCTGTCACATTGCAAGGCGCCTCCTGTCTTGAATGTTAACAAAATAAACGAGTGAATCGTCCGAACATATAAAACAACTTTTCAGCACAGAAAGACAAAGAAGACGGACCAACATCTCAGAATTAGAAGAGTCTGCGTAACAGCTTGACGCTTGCAGTTTACAACGTTTCTGAGAGAGGCAGTCCGTGTTAAAGTTAAAGTTCCTTAAGCCTCTGCTCCGAGCAGCCAAGTGCTAATAGAGACCCTCATACACCCACAGTATATGACCCAGAAAAGACAGAGAGAATAAATCAGAGCTTTACCACCACTGGTGTGAGTCACCATCTCTCCATACTTCATCTCTTCTCCAACACTCCCTCCCATATTTCCCTCTCCTCTCGCTGACTGTCTTTCGCTCACATCCTGCTCTGCTTTGTCTCTGCAGCTATTTCTTATACTTCCCCCTTCCATTTTGATCTCGTACGTCACGCTTTACACTTCCCCACCTCACTCTGCCCTCATTCCTATCTCCTGCACACTCTCCTCTGGTTATCTTCATCCTTATCGCAGCGTCTTTTTTCCTCCTCTATCTCCCTTCCTTTCTCTCTCCTTTTATACACACAGTCCAGTGAGTAGCTGGGTCAGATCTCTGTCTGTATGCAGCATGCAGGGTTGATCTGCCATGCAGTCAAAGACGGCTGCTCCTGCTACGAAGAGTGACGGTTGCTGCTAAATCACTGAAACAACACACTGAAAGAATACTGCCAGTATCAAAATATAGCTGTGTCAATGTGGCTCTGAAACAGCTGCATAAATTCATGTGGAAAGGTCAAGGTTCAGTACATTTCACAGCAGGCTTCAATATGTTTACGAGTCTTTGTATTTATAGATTATAGTAGGTCACGTTACGGTTCAATAAAGGCTGTAGGCGCTCGAAGATTCAGCTGTGCTTTATGAAGGGCTTGAATGTATTTTTTCGTTCAGTAATGCTCTACATAGAGAGAAAAGTGTTCAAATGCAAGAAAACATATCAAAAGGTGTATAATGTTATAGTAAAAAGTCTCTTTTCTTGACTTATCTGACAAGATTTATTTAAAAGATTATTGTATTAAAAGGATGTGGGTGCCAGAAATGTAAATTAGCTTTGCAACAAAGAAAAAGGTAACAGCGAGGTCATGTAAGAGAACATTTTGTGAATTCATCAGAAAAAAAAGGGACATTTAAAATTTTTAGGTACAGTGGTTTGAAGTGGAGGTGAGTAACTATGAGACAGGAAGGATCCTGCCAGTTTAAAACTCTTAAACTACAAATAATGTATTCATAAAGCTGAATTAATCAATATTTTATATTAACAATGGATTAAATAACTATGTGGAATGTGAATGGGTAAATTAATTGTGGAAAAACCCATATAGAAGAATTAAAGTAATCTGAAATTCCCCTCAGCTTTTAGTCAGCAGCTAGCTGGTGAACATACGGATTTAGCAGCTAAAGAGACCGAAACATAAAGACAGTGATTATTGGATTCACATGACTCCTAATGAATTCTAATGTTGCCTTGTTGCTGGTTTCAGTGAACCCATTGAACCAACGCAAACTGCACCTTTGTGTTTAACTTGTCTCCATGACTTCATCCATACTTTTCTCTTTTTTTTCTCAGTACAAAGTAGAGCAAAAACTAACATCGCTAATTCTTTCTGCTCGTCGTGCGCTATGTTTGTTGACACTGAAGTCACGTTTGGTAGCGAGAGATTTTGCGAGATTTCCGTTTTTTGAGTCGGGACTCTTGCTGTTCATGAATGAATCTGTTAGTGTGTGATGTGACAACTGTTAAATTTAACATAACGTGTCGTTATGGGTGGGGTCTCTCACATTTTCAACATCTGTTAAGATATGACACATCTTTTAGTGTAAATGATTGTAAAGTAATTTGCAGTAAAAAGAAAAGACACTTATTAGACTCCTTCAACAGCGAGGAGACACATTGTAAAAAATCCTGTTGTGTCATTTCTATGAAAGCGGTTCTCCTCAGGTAAACGCAGTAAAAAGGTGTCGATATGTTTTGTTTTGAACATGACTGGATGAGTAATGAAGCCCCAGTGGCAGGCGGTCAGTCTCTCAGCTGTGACTCAGTATAACATAAGTCTGAGCAGACTGTGCTGCTTATAGGCCCTCAGAGCTCCTTCCTATCGGCAGCTCCATTCACTGTTTTTAGTCCGCAGCGTTGATGTGATGTGTCGAGATGATTTCTCCTCTTGGCGAGGTGGGGAATGTCTAACTGACTGTAATGAAGTGTCCTCTTTCATGGTGAGAGATTCGTTCACTGCTGATTTCCCTTTGTGACCGCAGTAGGAAACATTTATCTGCTGTTTGTGTACTTTTAACTGACAGGCATTATAACTCACAGGCTTTATATTGAAAAGAAATAACTGACAATTGTTTTGTCTTAAAAATACTATGAATATGTGGACGCTACCAGTACAGTACTTACTAACCAGTTTTTATACCATATAATAACATTAGCGGTGCGTTGTATTCAATATAGTATTCTTGTTAATCCGACTGTATCCTGGTGATATCAGTATGGTTTGTGGGTGGCTGTAAAGTAAACTGATGACACGTAGTTTCACAGCTAAATTATATTTTGAGGGATCAACAAAAGTAAAATAAAAACGCTCTCAGCCAAGAAAGAGTTTTGTGATGGAACTTGTATCCTGTAAACGGCATTATTAAAAAGGTTATTGAATCGAGACATTGCAGTTAATCTTAAATGGATGTGTTGTAACCACTTGGCCACAAGTCCCAGAATGACATTATTGATGTGTGAGAGGATGGCACCTGCCAAAGTGAAAAATAAATGATTAAATAAATAAATGACTCGATAAATAAATAAATCTGTCATTAAATGTAGCAAAAATAATGTTAAAAATAAAAGTAGCCATTGATTAATTGATAAAATAAAAAATGTTTTAATTGACTTCTTTATTTATTTATCTTTGTTAATTAATTCCCTTATTTATTTACTCTTCTGTTTAATTTCCCCTTTTATTTATTTAGGTATTTATTTTTATTTATTTTTAAATTGATCGTTTCATTTTTGCATGTATTTTTAATTAATTAATTAGTTTTTTGCATTTATTTATTATTTATTTCATATGTATTTATGATTATTTATTTCTGTATTCTTTTCTTTATACATTTCTCTACATTTTTCCTTTTACATTTTCTTATGCATTTCTTTATTTACTGCAACAAACGATTATTTTCATTTTTGATTAACCTGTTGATTATTTTCTTTGAATTGATTAGTCGTTCTTTCTAAAAAAAAAAAAATAATGCCTTATATAATTTTCCAGAGCCAAAGGTGCCTGAAAATTGTTTGTTTGGCATGTCTTTTCTTGAAAATGGACTAAAACAATTAATAAAAATAAATTTAGTTACCAATTCATTTTCTGTCAATCGATAGATCGTTTCAGCTCTACTAACATAACATAAGGATTCTCTGGAACATACAATCTAGCAGCTCAGATGCAAACATGTTGTTGTGTGTTATACAGTATGTTTTCTAATAATGTGAGGTTCTTCTGTCTTTGTTTTCTGACAGACTCTTCAGTGTTGTCTTGGAGCTTTTGACCAAAGAAGAGAAGGCAGAGGTTGAAGGAGAACTCCATCCGTCGATGCACGGACACGGAGGTAAACCAGGTGGATTCGATGTTAAAGCCCTACGAGCCTTCCGTGTGCTGCGACCCCTGCGGCTGGTCTCAGGAGTACCCAGTAAGTACTCAGCTCCACGTACCAGCACACAGGCAACCCATGTCAACCAAGTACAAGATAAGATATCAGATTATCCACATATTTGATGTATATATAGCATGATGATCTTACTATTCCCAGTAAATTGTAGGTTGGATGGGTTACACATGATGAGTCCAGATGGTCTATGTATCATCCCTGAGGATGAAACATCTATTCAACATCTACATCAGCGCCCTAGAGACATGAGCTCTGTGATAAAAACACTTCTGACACATTTATGAACTGTATGTAGTGCTAGATGTAATGAAATATACAGGCTAGCTACTGAGACTGGTATCAAATTTGTAAAAAGAAATAACGCCTACTTGTGGGGAAAACACACAGTAGGTTACAGTATAGTCATCCTACACTGCACACATCTGTTTCTGATAAATAAATAAATAATTCTTGTTTTATGTCATAATGTGAACCATCATGAATCATTTTTGCAATAAGGACGGGGATGGAGACTGGTAGCAATTGACATTTGTAGCTGTATTTTCTTGCCGTGCATTCAAAGTACAGTCGAGCTTCATGTAATGTGTGTATTTTTCTCCTTGCTTAGGTTTACAGGTGGTGTTGAACTCCATCATTAAAGCCATGGTACCTCTCCTTCACATCGCCCTCCTGGTCTTGTTCGTCATCATCATCTATGCTATTATCGGCCTGGAGCTCTTCATCGGTAAAATGCACGCGACCTGCTTTATTCCTGGCTCAGGGATGACCCCAGGTACGGATTCTCTCACATCCAGTAAACGTTCTAGTCTACACATCTTGTATTTAGAATACAGTAACAAGCAGTAATAGTAGCATGACCTTAAAACTACTGTACACTGACTTTCAACAAACATCAACATGCATTTCTCTATTCTGAAGGTGAAACCTAATATTGAATCTGACAGCATGTAGGCTTAGGTTAACAGGTGTACAAAGAATATTTGTATTATGTGTGTTACATATTGCACAAACTGAAACATAGGCAGTCTCAGGCACCAATTTTCATAATTTTATCTAAATCACTTTGTCTCAAATGGGGAATAAAACATGATTAGAGTATTCTTAGCTCAACACCGTGACAAAAACGACACACTCCTTCAGTTTATCTACAGTATAGACAGAAATATGTGCAGCCTGACACTGCAACATTTTCTTTACGATGTCTATGTGGATGTCTCGTGTGGGTAATGAAATATTACAAACTGACTCGTCAGGGGTCCCAAACTTCAATAACCTGGTGTCCACAGGCCAGCTTGTTCTCTCCTAGGGGGGCTGCTGAAACACACTGTTTGTTTTTCCCTCCCTCTCTCGTACATGGCGCTGCTCTGCATGTTAATTAGAGTAATGCAAAGTTTTCTTGGAGAACAGCAGCTTTCTCCTTGCAGATGGGAAGTGAAGCAGTCTCGTTACACTCCATGAAGAAAAAAAAGTCCACCTCTCTTGAAACTATTTGTCCTTGTGTTCAACTTTTCTTTAAGGTTTAGAAAGTGTGTTGATTTAGAAGGTGCTGTTGGTTGTTAAGTGTTAATTATGCAGGAACAGTGTGTGTCATTTCGGTGGATCTATTAGAAGATGTTTTCACTTGTGTATAATCACCTGAAACTAAGAATAGTTGTGTTTTTGTTAGCTTAGAATGAGCCCTTCATATCTACACAGGGAGCGGGTCCTCTCCACGGAGTCCGTCATGTTGCTCCACCATAAGTAACCCTCTTACCATAGGCTTGTGATATGAGGAACACTTTACACAGTATTCAATATAGTGTTAAGCCCCTTTAAACTCCAGTACATGGCAAGATGGTGAGAGAGACATCTCATTGTAAAATAAACCAGTCTAGGGTAAACTATGACTCTCACTATGACTCTCACTCTGACAATATAATCGGAAAATATGAACTCTTTCAGTCACACAGCTTATAATGAGAAATAACAGCACATACACAGTATCTCAGCTTCAACCTTGTATTAACTGAATGCAGGTATCATTGCACATATAAAACACAGGACCACACAATATGAAACAAAAAATAGAAACAAAACAGAAAGACCCGGGGAATTTTAGTCTTTAGTCTTGCACTCTTTGTTTTAGTTTGTTCTTTAAGCAAGCTTGTCAATATATACAGTGCACCTTAAAAGAATAAGAGTTATTATGCATCTTATCAATATCTGGCAGTAACCCACATATTTGTAATGACAGAGGAATGCAAAATAACTGATGTAAATCAGGTTATTACAATGTTTCTACAGCGACACAGAACAGACAAACCAAACACTGGCTCTAGAGAGAGCCTTTCATGTTTTTACGTTACCTGAAGGCCACCGTAGTTCTCCGGCACACTTGTAAAACCGCGGTAACGTGAGCCACAGAGTGCAAAACCGTGATACCACCAGCCACCGTCTGATTTCTGTTGCTCCTAAAGTAGTGTTATTATGGTGAAGATGGCCTCAGAGCGAAGCGAACAGCGTTACCACGGTTTTGCACTCGGCGGCTCACGTTACCGCAGTCTTGGAAAGGGAATAGTGAGCGGAGGGGTACTCCGTTCGTTGCAATCTGCAACTAAACCACTAGATGCCTCCAATTATTTCCAATTGATTTCTACAATTACAATCGAAATAGGAAAAAGTAAAGAAATGTATTTGTAGACCAGATACAACACTAAATTGTAAACATCGCGAGGGCCTGATGAAATTGGCTAGTTTGAGACCCCTGTTTGACATAATTGAGTTACAAACACTGTTTTGTTCCTCTTTTTGTTTAGATGCGATAGCAGAAGAGGAACCAGCTCCATGTGCGATCTCAGGGCACGGGCGCCAATGCCCCATCAACGGCAGCGAGTGTAGGGAAGGCTGGCAAGGTCCCAACGGTGGCATCACCAACTTTGACAACTTCCTGTTTGCCATGCTGACGGTGTTTCAGTGCATCACCATGGAGGGCTGGACGGACGTGCTGTACTGGGTGAGTCTCTGCCTTCCCAGTTCAACATCCTGTGACTGTCACACGCCTTCAGCTTACATGTCTGCTTGGATCAGACACGCAACGATAATGTGACTGACACTGTGATGATGAAGCTGCTGATAACTTCCTGAGGCGGCTCTTATCACTCTGATATGATTGATTGACGAAGTGATTGAATGCATGCAACAACTCACATAAACAATAACATGCTATCCTTTCTGGTACTTTTAGTATTCCTGCAAGATCTCTATTTTTCTTCATCAGCTTTTCTGCTGTTCTTTTCTGACAGTTTCTACCTTTAACAGTCTGTTTCACTCTCTTCTTCCTCCTCTCCTTCGTCTGTGGTGACGCTTGTTCCTCCAGATGAACGATGCTATGGGCTTTGAGCTTCCATGGGTGTACTTTGTCAGTCTTGTGATCTTCGGCTCCTTTTTCGTTCTTAACCTGGTTTTGGGTGTGTTGAGCGGGTAAGCACCTTCCTCTCTTTGCAGCGTTTCTGTCTGTTAACCGGCTACTTTCGGCTCCTGCAGGTCAACGATGCCATCGGATGGGAAACACCTTGGATTTATTTTGTTAGCCTGATCATACTGGGATCCTTTTTCGTGTTAAACCTTGTGTTGGGTGTGCTCAGTGGGTAAGAGGAAACGTGTGCAGTGGTTTGCAGTGTGCAAAGCGTGTGGTTTGTTTTATGCTGCAGAGTCTCGGGATGTAAGATCCTGACAATCTGTATACAAACATGTCGAGATATTATTGGCTATTCTGCGTTAGGACCACAAGATAAATGAGTATTCGTTCTCAGGCGTTCTTCTCTGACCTCTGTTGGCGTCAAACTATCACGTCCTTTCCGCCGCAACTGCAAAGTGAGCGTTTCCTCCCCCACCCCGTCCTCAAACCCACCCAACCTCCTGAGAGGGAAATTAATCTTATTCCTCGCCCTTCACTCCCTCTGCGCTCCTAAGCTCTCTCAAACCCCAGTTTGCTTCCCCAGCTCTGTGGAGTGGGGGCGGGGTATTACAGTAGAATTAACTCTGGATGGTTGACCAGCCGGCGAAGACAGATTTAAAAAAAAAAAAAAAAAAAAGCCAACAAGGTTAACAGAATCATCAACTCAGACACTCTTGTTAGGTCCTGGTGGCTACTTTAAATTGGCATAATTTATTGTTTATTGTTCATTGTTTCCATAGTCGTTTTATATAATCTGTGAGTTTTTAGATGCTGTGCGAATGTTTCGTGTCTCATGAAACCATCTGTCCACCTAAATTGCCTTTTCTGTATGATTAAGATGCTCGCCTGAAGGATACGCTACTGTACTGTCGGGCTCTAAATATAGCGCTGTGTTGTCTTTCAAAAGTGTACATCTCCCTCCAGTGGCTAGGGTTCACTAAAACACACAAGGCATTGAAAGGTTGTGTGACTATGTGAATATCTTTATGCAGTGTAGTGAAAAATGTCATATTCTTAGAGATTATTTAATATAGAAAAGGAAGATTAATTCAATTTGTTTGCTGTGAAAGTAAGTTTCTCTCTATGAGTGTGTGTTTTTGGTCATTTATGATCTCCTGTGTATTTGTTTGTGTTTGCCTTTTTTCTCTGTGTGTGTGCTTCTGCAAACCCAGAGAGTTCTCCAAGGAGAGAGAGAAGGCCAAAGCTCGCGGAGACTTCCAGAAGCTGCGTGAGAAGCAGCAGCTGGAGGAGGATCTGAAGGGTTACCTGGACTGGATCACTCAGGCCGAAGACATAGACCCTGACAACGAGGATGAGGCCGATGAGGAGAGCAAGCGCAACCGTAAGCCCTTACCCCATTGCTCCCAGAGTAATGTGGCGCTGAGCCCTCCAATACAGCACCGAGAAAAATATCCAGCAGTGTGTTTTATAGCTTGAAAGGGTTTCCATAGACTGTATATAAAGATGGACGACATGACAGCTCCCCAAAAGTGAAGCCAAAACATCTGGATCGCCCCCTGGTGGCTGGTTGCAGTATAGGTCATAAATCCTCCATGTTAGTGGATGGGACATGGGTCAACCTAAAAAGACAAAGTACACATTAAATGTTTTTTTCCCCCAAAGATGATTTCTGTCATTTTAAGTGGTTCTCATCACGCTGATGTATGATCAAGAGTTAATTTTTCTGATAAGTTTGGTTTTAATTAGTTATTTGATGCTATAAAAAGGAGGTGAGATGTTGTGTTTGTCAGCTGTGAGTCTCTCGCTGACAAGCTACGGCTGTTCTCGGTTTGTGATTGGTTCAGGCGGGTGACCATGACACCGTGGCTCTACCGCCCGCTCACTACTGCGCAAACTGACGTCAAAATCTCGAGATGGCAGCTCTTGTAACAGGGATATTTTGGCTTCAGTCTTATACAGTGGGAGGAAGTGAAGACGTGTCGTCCATCTTTATATACAGTCTATGGTTGTGTACTATAATTAGAAGTATTTTATATAATCAGGAAATGCAAGAGTGTGTACTCCAGAAAATATGTCATAGTGGGAGTTTTGTAAAAAAAAAAAAAAAAAATGTTTAGCTAAAATATCATTTCTCTCTGGAGGAGAAATGTTTATCCCACAATACTGTCTAAAACAAAACAGTTATGTTTATTTGCACTCCTGCATCCATTTGGGTGGAAAGAGCTCTATTTTTCTTATTGCCCCAGATAACTGGTCAATCATGTTGAGACGTATCCAGCACAGATACAGACAGTATTAATTAGGGGGGAAAAAGAGCCTACAAGCTAAATCATGCGCTCCTCTTTTAGCTCTACATGATCAACTTTTAACAATCATGCAAGAAGAAATGCACCAGAAAGGAGAGTTTCAACTTCCTCCACCAACAATAGCCCATAATGCAATTCATGCAGATCTTCTGTTGGTCTGATTAAGCTTTTCAAAAGTCATTCTGGGAATTGTAGTAAATCACTAATAGAAGCAGACGTTGCAGTACAGCAATTGCAAATGTGCACCTTTAACATTTCACTAACACTTGATGATGGAATTTTCCCTTAATGATGCAAAATGATTGACAATATTTGGGCTCGAGTCAGTGAGACTTTCTTGGCGATACACAATGCACACACCTAGATCCGTACCTACATAACATAAAGGCATGTGTCGACTGAGAGTTTTTTCTCTAGAGGTGAGAATATAAACAAGGTGTTTGATGCAGAGCGGTACAGACTGTTCTTATCTTCACGCTCGATGTAAGTCACTGATGGAAGTGGAGCATGCTGTGAGTACCACCAGAGTTTATCTAAGAAGGGTAAAAGGAAGAAAAAAAAAGATATTACTTGAGCAGTAGAAGAACTGTTAATCCAAATCCTCTTTATATAAGCAGCACGCATGATGCAGAACAGAGAACGTGCGACTGATTCACCTTATAGTTTGAGTGTAGGATCTCTGTCTGCTCCTTACCCTCATTTTGAATGTACTTTGTCCATCTACTGTCGCCTCTCCCGCCTCTCTTTTCCTTTACTTCATGTTCAAAGTTAGATGGTTGAAGCTGTGGAGGTTCTGTGTGACGAGGATTCAGCTCCATACCGTTTTCCTTCAACATCCATCCTGGCTTTTGGTGTCTGTCGACGATACATGAGCCCCTGCTAACACGTTAACATGCAGATGTTTTAATTTGCGGTGTGACATGTTAGTACAGGGCCTCGTCACCTGCAGGCGCTTCCAGTGACTAACAGCTCTCCGTGTTGTTCTTCTGCCCTCCTCAGTGTCCGCCGCCCCCCGCGGCTCCCGCTGCTCTTGTCATTGTTGGATATTGATATTTTGAATACTGTTGTTGTCCTGTGGTGCTTGTCTGCTCTGACCCATTTTGATAGCAGCCCATTCTCGCCTTCTCGTCTCCCTCCCCACATGTCCTTCTGCTGTGCCGTTGTGTCTGAATGCATGGGCTTGCATGCATTACACATGAAGGGGTGACTCTGGCTGACCTCACTGAGAAGAAGAAAGGAAGGTTTGGGTGGTTCAGCCAGTCGTCCGACACTCATGGTAAATCCTGTGGTTTCCCTCCAGTCTTCTCTTCCTCTTGTGTATGTGTGTGTATGTGTGTGTGTGTGTGTGTGTGTGTGTGTGTGTGTGTTGTTAAGAACTTGGCTCTGTGAGCTCATAGTACAACAGTCCCAAACATTCATTTGCAATTAATCGCAATTAATCATGGACAATCATAAGATTAATCGCGATTAAATATTTTAATTGATTGACAATCCTATTTAGAACACATTAAAATGTGTCATAAATATAAAACAACTAGGAGTGCCGGAGGTTTACCGTTGATTTTTAATCAACGTGCTGCTGCCTCGTGTTCCATGTTATGAGGGAAAAAACATTTACTTTAAACTTACTTCCATTAATACTACTTTCCAACTAGGGCTGGGAAATATGACCATATTTATCGTCAAAACAATATTAAAATGTCTTATATATATATATATATATATATATATATATATATATATATATATATGTAGTGTTTCTACCGCAATATGTTCTTTTTATGTTCTTTTTTCTTAATCATTTTCTCTTTAAAGTGTTAAATGTTAATTTTGTACTCAAGTTCTTAAAATGAGAAAAAGTATTTAGTTCATACAGAAGTATACAAAAGCAGGCTTTATCATGTGATTATTTCATTCAGATTATTTATTTATTGAATTACCAAAAACATGCTATATCATGATATATATATGGTTATTAAGATATGAAATTACCTATATCGGGATAGAATATTTTGGCCATATCACCCAGCCTTATTTACAAACTTCACTTCCATGTATCAGTGAAGGATGATTGATCTGTTCTTCACAAATACTCCACATTATTGGAGATACATTTGGATTTAAAAAAAGAAAATGAATCAAAAAGAAAAGCAACAGTAGTCTTAATATCCCATTGGAGCATCTTTTAGTGACTGCTGAGTGAGTGTGTGTGTGTGTGTGTTGATGTGCAGCCTGATGTAATACCTCATCACTTTGTGCTTTACTACTGTGTTAAACCCGTCGTGTCCGAGCATCACAGCCTTTTTTCCGTTTTTGTTCTCTCCTTTTTTCCTCCCTGTTTTGTTCTTTTTTTTCAAAGCTCTACTGGTTCTAAATTAAAAAAGAGACTATCTTTTACTCATTAAATGAGTGTGATGTGGAATAGAAATTACAGCTGCGTTTGATAGCAGACACGCCCCGCTTCCTCTCCATGTCCCATTTCAAAAGCAGCGGCTCAGTGTGAATATAGGAAACAGGGCTAAACCCAGATCACTACTCCAGCAGTCAGCACTATTTTCAGAGCTGAGAGCTGTCCGACCACTCAGGAATCAAAGCCAACACGTCTACATAAGCTAAGCAGCAGCACACGCCGTGCTCCCTCACACGAGTTAAAGCACTGAGACGTTTTCGCACAGTTAATCATCATCTGTCTGCGCAGACAGTCTTTCCGCAGCGCTGGCAGTACTTTGAGAGTAGCCTTTCAGAGACAGCTTTAAGAGCTCCGTCCTCCTCCTCGGCCGGCTCCCCTCTTCCCTCCACTCCCTCTTTGTGTGCAGCAGTCAGCCCTCGTAGAGCAGCTGTCCACTCGCCTGTCCCGTGTCAGCTCCCTTTCAGCACTTGGTAAATGATACTAATGATGACAGTGATGCACAGCCACAGCGCTTAGCTCCTTCTTTCCTATGAGGCCCAAAGTTTGGGAGCTGCAGTGGCTTTGGACAGGAAAAATACAATCATTTTGTTAATTATTTTATAAAATCACCAACAAAATATTGTCAGAATAGCGTGAAGTGATGAAGGCAGTCTCCATCTTATTTCCTTTCACACTTCTTCCCCCTGGGGTGCACTGCACTATGTCTATCTGAAGAATCTTGTGCCAAAGCGAAGTGCATGTTTCTTTTTGGTAAATGTCTGCTTTATTTGCTGCTGCAGCGAGCGTCCCAGCCAGCGAAACAGAATCTGTGAACACCGAGAACCAAAACGGGGAGGATGAAAAGACGCCATGCTGCGGACCTCTGTGGTGAGAACTTTGCATGACAAACCTTTTCAAAAACAAGACCACCGTTGTTTCTTTGAATTACAACACTTTGATTTGCTGTCCCTTCTGGTGTGGCCGTTGCTACAGATATTTAAAAAAACATCAGTCTGCACAAAACAGCCATATTTCATCCTCTAAGTGCTCTTTATCTTTTGATTTGTGAAGAAAGTGGTCAAACGGTAAAAGCAGATAACTCACTTACATGTTTATATTTCCTTTCCTATCCTGTAATGCTGCATTTGGACTCCTTTTATGTTGTTATCAATGAACCTGACCAACCTATCACTTCCCTGCTACAACCTGCTTTTGTAAACTTTGACACATTCTTCTTCCTTTCAGTCAAAAAATTTCCAAGTCAAAGTTCAGGTCAGTATCTTTGTTTCTCTGCATGGTGCATATAGCTGTTACTATGCCCAGCATTAGATTATACAGATTTTTATTTGTAAGTGCTTGGCTTTCATTTTACTGTATTTTAATGAGACTTTACTGGGGATGATAAATCAACAGTTTTTAGAAAGTCAGCATGTACCATGGGGTATTTTTAGAGAATAGTCTTGCGCAGTATTTTTCAGCTCATTTACTGAACAGTATGACTTGCAAAAAAAATATATCGATGCAGTTCCCCCGCGGCTCTTCCCCCTTGCTCTTCTGCACTCTTCTTAATAATGGAAACAAACTGTAGTGATTTCATTACTGAGGTGATGTATTTATGTAAGCTATGTGACCAGATGGAGATCCTGTGTTCTTCTAAATCAATCCATTAGCAAAGTGAGTCACACGAGCGTTGTTCTTCGTACTGACGTCATGTTCCTCCCTCTGCAGTCGGCGCTGGCGCCGCTGGAACAGGTTCTGCCGCAGGAAGTGCCGGTTGGCTGTCAAATCGGTGCCTTTCTATTGGCTGGTCATCATCCTGGTGTTCCTCAACACGCTCACTATATCATCAGAGCATTACAACCAGCCCATGTGGCTGACACAAGTGCAGGGTATGAAGAGCACTACAGCACACAGCAAAGACTTTTGATTCATTTTGTTATTACCTAATTCTTATATGAGCCAAGGAGAACCAAAATATTAAAGGGGACATATCATGAATAACTCATTTGTTCAATGCTTGTGCACATACATCTGGGTATCTGGAGTGTCTACCAACCTACAAACTGTGAAATAAGACGACCCAGTGAGTTGTTTGTGGGCTTCCCAGATCAGAAAACATGTGATTCAACAAGCCGTTCAGATTTGGCTCCCCTTCCTATGTCACATGCAGGCTCATTAGAATATATCGCCCACAGCTTGAGAACTACCTTTGTAAAGGTGCGCCTTATTTTTCTCACAAGCCAATCAGAGCAGACTGGGCTTTTTCAGAAGGGGTCTTAAAGAGACAGGCGCTAAAACGGAGCATTTCATGCAGAGTATGAATACAGGTATATTCAGACGGTCAGTATGAGAACAACAATATGTTTATTTAACATTAAAGCATGTAACCATGTTCTAGTAGAAACCTAAAATACAAGTATGAACCTGAAAATGTACATGATATGTCCCTTTTAAAGGATTTCTTAAATCTTGAATAGAAATGTACAATAAAAATAAAATATTAGTGAACATTTTATATATTTTATTTATTAAAATGCAATTTTATGTGTGCAGCTATTACATTTGTGCAGCCTTGGCATACAGTAGGTTTACAATACGATCTCTGGGTGGTTTAACAGCAGTGATGATTCTTTGCATCCTTCATATCTCTACACTTTCCTATGTGTCACTCTAATCTCTCTCTCTCTCTCTCTCTCTCTCTCTCTCTCTCTCTCCATTTATTTGTCTTTTTTAATGTTCTGTGTTTCAGATGTGGCCAACAAGGTGCTGCTAGCCCTGTTCACATGTGAAATGTTGGTGAAGATGTACAGTCTCGGGCTACAGGCCTATTTCGTGTCACTGTTCAACCGCTTCGACTGCTTCGTGGTGTGTGGAGGAATCACTGAAACCATTCTGGTGGAGCTGGAGATCATGTCTCCTCTCGGTATCTCCGTGTTCCGCTGCGTTCGCCTGCTGAGGATCTTCAAGGTCACACGGTGAGACTGTTACCGTGCTGTGTTTGTCTGTGCGTCTGGTGTATGTGTGTTGTTCAGTTCATCATCTGTCCCTCCTCCTCTCCACTGCTTTACAGTCACTGGCAGTCTCTAAGTAACCTGGTGGCGTCTCTGCTCAACTCCATGAAGTCCATCGCTTCCCTGCTGCTGCTGCTCTTCCTCTTCATCATTATCTTCTCCCTGCTGGGCATGCAGGTGTTCGGTGGAAAGTTCAACTTTGACGAGACCCAGACCAAGAGGAGCACCTTTGACAACTTCCCCCAAGCCCTTCTCACTGTGTTTCAGGTATTTACTGTTCAGATTATGGAAAAAGTGTACACCACAGTCACTCCATCTGAAGAGCAAACATTCAGCATTCCCCCATCGGTGGAAAATACATTGAACGTGTAGATAAAAATGAAAAAAGCTGTTGTACCGTTGTTTGCACAAACAGATTTAGAGAGAATTACGGTGCAAGGTTTTACAGACTGTCGAAGGTTAAGAGAAGAGAAACAGAGCTAGACCAATGACTCACCCCGATATTGGCTTACTGCAGATAGGAGTAGAAACAGAGTCACTATTACAATTGTCGTACTACAATACATATAATATATAAATCTATAATACAGTAAACTTGTATGTTTATGTCTCTGGTGGACACCAGAGACACACCCTTTATTATCGTTAAGCTTGACACACTATTGTTGATGCATCTACCACTAAATAAATATGATGATCGATTTCAGATCCTGACCGGAGAAGACTGGAACGCTGTTATGTACGATGGGATCATGGCGTACGGAGGCCCTTCCTCTTCCGGGATGATCGTGTGCTTTTACTTCATCATCCTCTTCATCTGTGGAAACTGTATCCTCTGTCGCTGACACAAACACCTGAAACTGCTGAAACAGCAGATAGCAGATACCTATATTCATAATTTTATGTATGGAAGATATAAAGCAGTGCTTTGACACAGAGTTGTCCTTTACCGAACACTTTGCTCAGATATCCTCTTGAATGTCTTCTTGGCTATCGCTGTGGACAACTTGGCAGATGCAGAGTCTCTCAATACGGACGAAGGAGACAAGAAAGGGTGACAGCTGGATCTCCTACTATGTTCATGCTCAGATGTATGCTCAAACTCTATCATTCATAACAATGTCTGTGTTCATTACAGGGACAAAAAGGAGGAGGAAAAAGATGACAAGGTATCCTTACTTTCAGAATCATACATTCATTTATCTTTACAGTTCGAGGAGTTACACGCACTTTATAAACTTTCTATTTGTCTGTAAGGAGGAGGAGGAGGAGAACGACGACACTGCGGCGGAGGAAGAGGATCCAGAAGTCCCGTCGGGGCCTCGGCCGGTCATCTCTGACCTTGTAAAGAAGGAGAAGATCACTCCGATCCCAGAGGGAAGCGCCTTCTTCATCTTCAGCACCACGAACCCGTACGACACACTCGCACATCGTTTTTTTTTTACACACATTGACACAGGTTGTGCCTCATATCACACTGATGTCTCTGGCTTTGTTGCGTTTCCTTTTGTCCTCCAGGTTCCGTGTGTTTTGCCACAAACTCATCAACCACCACATATTCACCAACCTCATCCTGGTGTTCATCATGCTCAGCTCCGTCTCGCTCGCAGCTGAGGATCCCATCCGAAACTTCTCAGCTCGCAATATTGTAAGTTCACAAACCTTCAATAGAGTTGTATTTAAAGCTTCTAGCAGACTGTGTAGCAACGATAAGCAGGTGAAGTAACATTATTAATATATCACTTTCACACTGGGTTTAATGTTAGTTTAGCATTTTGAGATGCAGCTGTGTCATAATTCATTGAATTCGGTGGTTTTGCATGTTTTAGCCCATTTATTATAACTTGCATATGTTATATTACTACTGACCATTTTCCAAAGCATTCACCACCTGAGTTTCAGCCCGTTCTCATTCCCAGGGCATCAAATACTGACGCTTTGTCACAGCTGTTGGCGTTCGATACCGCTGCACCAGGCACCCTTTAGGCTTTCCATTCCATTCCAATGTAAACCCATCTGCGACAACAGTAAACGCTCAGAGGAAGTGCTGTGCTGACGTAGTTTAAAGAGCGAAACAGACACACAGGGCGGGTGGATGGCTCCAACAAACATAAGGCTTTCATCCAGGAGACCGCTGTTTGTGTCCCGCGCGTGACGTTTCACTTTCACGTTACAATCAGCTGTTCGTTCGTGTCCCGTGTTCACAACATTCAGTCACATTTTCACTGTAAAAATGTAGTCATTTTAAGCCCAACCATGTAGCGTTTTTCCTAAACGTGAGTAAGTGTTTTTGTTTAATTCACAACATTAATCACGTGTTTACTGCAACCAAAAAGTGACGGCGAGCGGTCTGACAAAGCGTCATTTGGGATGAGAACGTGTTACAGCTCGATACATTGATTCCTTTCTTTTGAGGCAGCTTATTTTTATTTCATGCTCATTTTTCAGTAAACCAATTACAAAATATTTGATATGCAAGACAAAGGCAACTTCACAAGATTTGTTCTTTATGAAACCACCATAGTCTGAGGAGGATTTAAAGCATTTTTCACAATAAGTGAAGCAACAAACAAATAGTGCATTTGACTTATTTGCAGAGTGATGTCATCGGAAATATGTCATTCAACTGACATTTATCTATTATGTCTGTGAGTCTGAACTCTACCAAACTGCCCATAAATCATAGATTTTGAATTTCTCTGCAGAGAGGATAGAGCTACACTTTTTGTCCTCTGTTGCTGTTCTCCTCTACACTAGGACGAGAAACAGATTTCCTTGTACAACATCTTCGTCATCCATCCTGTCCTTGACAGCACATTTCAAAAAGATTACTTGTGGTTTATTTTCCAAAAACAATACATACAGTGATATTACCAGGACAAAGACTGGTCCTGTCAGTATGCCGGGATAAATGCTTGGAAAATGTACGCCGTCTAAATTTAATGCCGACGTCTGGCGAACCTGTTCATGCTGGTCGGCTCCAACATTCATGATTTAGGGGTTTAGGTACTCAACAGCAACACCTTAGATCCAAGAAATTCAAATTATCTTTTTGACAATGTTATTTGTCTTTTGGAGTTGTCTTAACAACAACTTATCTCATATAGTAATGCAGCTCACAAATCACAGATGTCAGAGTGTACTTAAATGCAGCATAAAGGAGAGCTTTTAAGAATGTTGCCAGGCAGCTAGTGTCAGGTTTCTGAAATACTGATATTAAATGAACCCACTTGCTATCTGGAAGGTTTGAACTTATGGTACACTTTGGCTGACAATAACGTTAAGGATATGCAATTTATATTTTATAAGCTAAAACAGGCAAAAACACGGGTATAGTCATGTAAAGCAGTGGTTCCCAACCTGGGGTCCAAGATCACAGAGGGTGCGCCAGGATTTGTCTGCTCTGAGGTTGTCAAAATTAGATTTGTTTATGTAAAACTGAAATCATAATAACACACTGACAAAAGTCTGTATATAAAACGATTTAAAAAGATTTATTATTTGCTGCTTAGTAGACCGCATTCTGTTTAAACCTGGTATTTGTGCAATGTCACGTAAAGATCAGGCTACACTATTATTAGTAGTATTATACTATTTGTAGAATTAGATTCCAGTGGTGGCTGCGTAGGATTGTTTCCAACTCATGCGATCCAAACATTTCCAAAAACTCCAGAGCGTTGTGAAGTCCAAAAGTCAACATTTGTTTTGAAAAAGAGGTGTAATCATTTCCAGAATTCACAACATGTTTTCATCTAACGAAATATTCAGCTTCAATCCATGTTTGTTGGCGTTTAGCCTTTCAAAAACAACATTTTCACTGCAGTCAAAAGCTTTTCTTAGATACAAGTAGGAGCGGCTTCGAGGAAAATAGGTTGGTAACCACTGCTGTAAAGCAAACAGTCAGCCAGGGATCTTTGTGTTCATTTGCAGTGCATTATAATGACTTTAACTGATTGATTATGGTTGTTTATGACATGTATTTCAGTAGTAGTAAAATCACCTTTCACTATACAGTAAATGAACTAGTCAGAGGATACTTTTTCTGTGATGTTTACTCTAACAAACTCTTTCCAGAAAATTCTCTTTTTTTTTCATTCATCTTGTTTACATATAATGTATAAAGCTGCAAGATGAACTGTCTTTGTTAAACATGTACGTTGCTTTTTGCAGATACTTGGTTACTTTGACTATGCTTTCACGGCTATCTTTACTGTTGAGATCGTGTTGAAGGTAAATGCCATGTGTCCCCTGTCCGTGCTGTGACTAACCACACCCCAATAACACTCCAAACGTCTCGTTGCCTTCCAGGTCCTAGGCTATGCAGATTATGTCTTCACTAGTATGTTTACATTTGAGATCGTATTGAAGGTAACCCCTTAAATGACAACGAGAGCCTTGCTGCATTCTCTCCTTGTGTGTCACCTGCCACTCAGTACAACCTGGCTTGTTTGTTTCCTTTCTCTTATTTACTTTTCTCTTTACGGCACCTCTTTTAAAAAGCAAAAATCATTGGAGTTGTTACTCTGCACACACTTACACAAACACAAGATTTGTTCAAATTACACTAAACAAAGAACTCATGTTGGGGGAAGGAAACATCACATCTACATTACATTACATACTCACATGGGTGTCACGTCATTCGGGCAGTCATCGCTGAAATGATTTTGATGATGCAGATATGTAAAAAACACGATGCAACCCCTTTTGTGCGATGCAACAAATTTTAACGGGCTGTTCAGACATCGTTAAGGCGTCGGCTGAAGTTGAGCTCGAGGTCATCTTCAGGGAGGTGTTCGAAGTCAACTCCAGTCGAAGCTGCCTCCATGCCTCTCGTTCTGACTGCTCTTCAGATTACCCATAAAAGAGGGGGCAAAACCAACCATGTTCCTGCCGAGCATGGTTCAGTCTGCTTTCCCTGACTGAGTGCATAGAAATGTGGAGAAGCGTCTGCAGCCATTTGGGCAAAAAAAAACCTGCCAAAGTCCATCGCTGTTTAACTTCAAAGGCTCCTAGTTAGCGCTCTCCTCCTCTCCGTCCCTCTGCGAGCCTCCACATTTACATGCACTTGGAAAATTAATCCTTTACTTTTATTATTTGAAAAAGAGTTATTTTGGCTGGTTTTTCTTCTCTGCCTGCTGAACTCTGAAGTTTTAATTGGGAGCTGCTTCCCCTTATTATTCTCAACTATTAAAGAACATAATGGAATGTGCTTTAAGATGACGGTCCACATGAATGTGACAGTAAGGCCATTTCGACTTTCCAATCACTATAACTAGAGCTCTTGCAGGTAGTAAATATCCCTGACATCATGGCAACAAAATGCATGTTTTATTGCCTCATCCCATAGTCGATTGTGAAATGAATGACTTACTACTACATTCATGTAGTGAAGGGCTGTGGGGGTGGCGACGGTAGATCTAGCCTCCTGTTTCACCGCTCTGAGCTCGCCACCCTGAATCAGAGTGATCTATAAGAGTGTGGAGACGTGTGCAAGTTGGAGAGTGATGTATGTGAGCATATGGTTTTCCTGTTTAACATGTTCATGCTGTACGGTATGTGTGTCTGCGTCCTCTGCTGTGTAACTCTGTATTTGTGTGTGTCTAGTGTGTGTTGGATGAAATATGTGTTTTTTTTCTTTGTCATTTGCTCCTCTAACTTCTTCCGTCATTTCCTCAGATGACAACATATGGAGCCTTTCTCCATAAAGGGGCTTTCTGCAGGAATTACTTCAACCTCCTGGACCTGCTGGTGGTGGGAGTTTCCCTCGTCTCCTTTGGCATTCAGTGAGTATAAACAAGCACAGACACATTGCCTCCTGGTGCACTGAATGTGAAAAACTGAATGTGGCCCTTGACCATAGACTGTATATAAGAAGTGGACCTAGTCAGTTTTGAAACCTTGAGTTCGCCATCTTGTTTTTTTGCAACCAGAAGTGACACAAGAGGGTGGAGCTAAGTACAACCGAACACTGAATAAGACATTTTTAGGTGACCAAAAAGGTTATAATTAACTTTCATGAACTGAAAACACACTGTGAAAGGGTTAAAGTTGTAAGACGAAAACACAAACAACACCCAGACCGGACAACGCCGTGGTAGAGACATGTCAATCAGAAGGTAGCCACGTCCTAAAGCATCCCCTGCTTTATGGTCTATTTGACTCTAAGTGGGACCATAATTTACTAAATGAACATCATGCTATATTGAAGAAGACTTGAAACTAGCGATTGAGACCATAAACTCATGTTTACAATGTTTACTGAGGTAATAAATCAAGTGAGAAGTCGGCTCATTTTCTCATATACTTCTATACAATCAGACTTCTTTTTACAACCAGAGGAGTCGCCCCCTGTTGGCTGTTAGAACGAATGCAAGTTTAAGGCATTTCAGCATTGGCTTCACTTTTCAAACCCAGAGTTGATCTCTGCACTTGATAAACAGCAACACAGCGTCTGATGTTTGAGTGGATGTAATGAATGAATGCAAAGGAGACATGTAGAGATGGAAAAGGAGGCTGAAAATCCCAGCACCTCTGTTTCCAGTGTAGACAATCTGCTGAGTGCTTTATGGTTATTTATTTCTGGTGTAGTACTTAACAGTTCACTTTGTTCTCCTGATTGCTGATCACTCTCGTTTTTAATCTCTTTCTTTTTAGATTAGTCAGGAAGCCGACGACATAACTTTGATTGTTTTCAGTGAACATTGCATAAGAAATGTCCCACTCTTGTTCTTGTATTGATTCTAGTGTCACCCAGTGCTTCCTTGTAGTGTTAATAAAGCTGTAAACACGTTGTGGCAGCCACAAGTTTTATGTTTGAGTAGTCAGCAAAGGTCGGCCCTGCATACTCCACCTCAAAAGAACAGTTTTTTTGGGCACCAAGAGCTATGGCAGAGAAGGAATTTAGTTCCTGGTTCCTCTGGTTGAAAAGCAAGTAAAGTTGGTTTGGAAGTTGGTTCCTGGGCTTCTGGAAAAGTTCCTGCGGTGAAACTGGAACTCTTTATTCTGGAATATCTTGCTGTCAAACTGACACGCTTTTGTTTTCATCGTTCAGGTCCTCGGCCATCTCAGTGGTGAAGATTCTTAGGGTCCTTCGTGTCCTTCGACCCCTGAGGGCCATCAACCGAGCCAAAGGCCTGAAGGTGAGGCCTCCTCTTACAAAAAAGTTGTATTCTTCAAGTTTATTTTATGAAGTAAAGTTCAAGTATATTTCCCTCCTTTCCTTTATGTAGTAAGTATACTAATATCAGTGGACTAGCAGTATACTTCAACACTCCTCGGGACTAAATTGGCCCCGTTTTTAGTTTATGAAAATACACTTTAAAGTGTATTTTACTCTCAGTAAACTACTAGTTTAATAGTTTTTACTGCAGGCATACTTCTAAGTTTTCTTCAAGTGTAATGATAGTACTCAGCCAATGATTTACGTATTACATAAAGAGACTTGCTCCTTGTGCTATTTGACTTGTTGTTTTGTGATGAGATTAAAAAAAATGAATACGATTTGTTTTTCTCGCATACTTTTCTGTATACTTGTCAGTATAAGGCAAGCATATAATATAATACTAATAATATAATTTTGTTAAGTATATCTCTGATAAAAAGTAAACTGAGAGTATACTCTCTTATTTGAAGTTTAAAAGAAGTATACTAATAGCACACTTTTGTGGGGGGGTCATGACAAAGTCACACAACAACAACCACAATCAGTGTAGACGCCACAATCTGTAAACAAGTTTATGTCTCTGTCTTACAGCACGTGGTGCAGTGTGTGTTCGTGGCCATCAGAACTATCGGTAACATCATGATCGTCACCACTCTGCTCCAGTTCATGTTCGCCTGTATCGGGGTGCAGCTATTTAAGGTCAGCAGCACTGAGGTTGACAAAACAATCTGTATTACACATGAGGCCAGAGATATCGAGTTTTAAAATCTGCGTCAGTAGCATGAAAACGTAATGTTTCCTCCACAGGGGAAGTTCTATCGCTGCACGGATGAAGCCAAGTCCAGCCCAGAAGAGTGCAAGTTAGTGTTTCTTGTCTTGTTCCTTCACAGCTAATTATGATCCTAGTTTCAGTCTTAACCTCCACACAACATTTTCTCATAGGGGCACCTATATCCTGTATAAGGATGGAGACGTGAACCAGCCAACCATCCACAAACGACTGTGGCACAACAGCGACTTCAACTTTGACAACGTCCTCATGGCTATGATGGCTCTGTTCACTGTGTCCACTTTTGAAGGCTGGCCTGCGTAAGATTCAAACTTCTTAATCCCACTGTTAAAGCTTTGAAAATGAGATCTCAGTAGGATCACATGCTCTCTCTCTCTCTCTCTCTCTCTCTCTCTCTCTCCGTTTTCTTCTCTTCTCAGTTTACTGTACAAGGCGATCGACTCCAACAGGGAGAACCTGGGTCCCATTTACAACTACCGCGTGGAGATTTCCATCTTCTTCATCATCTACATCATCATCATCGCTTTCTTCATGATGAACATCTTTGTAGGTTTTGTGATCGTCACATTTCAGGAACAAGGAGAGAAAGAGTACAAAAACTGTGAACTCGACAAGAACCAGGTCAGAGTCAGCCGTGTGTTTATGTATGTGTGTGTGTGTGTGTGTGTGTGTGTGTGTTCGGTCAACTTCAAATATACTGATTTTAATTTATTCCACAGAGAAGATACCATAATAGGCTGCAGTGGGTCTCTTGACTTTGTGGTAATGTGTGAAGAAAAGGATGAAGCCCTAGTCATTGCAGCTCACAAATGTCCCAGAACTGATTATCACTATCGTTAATATTGTGGCTCATATAAATACTCTAGGTTGGACTGAAATGAGAGTATCAAGTGTGTCTCTAACCGAGCATTAAAACCAGCTTTGTGTATTTCTGTGCAGCGTCAGTGTGTGGAGTACGCTCTTAAGGCGCGGCCGCTGAGGAGGTACATCCCTAAGAACCCGTACCAGTACAAGTTCTGGTACGTGGTGAACTCCACCGGGTTTGAGTACATCATGTTTGTGCTCATTATGCTCAACACGCTCTGCCTGGCTGTACAGGTAAGATGTCACACTGTATTCACACCACTGAAGCCAACCAGCTCTGTGAATAAAATTAAATGAAATAAATATGTTTAAAAGAATGACATCACACTAGACAGCAAGGATTATTCAGCAGTAGTACTGGATATCAAATATATTTACAAATTCTAGGCATTTTTAATGTGTATTTAATCATTCTTCTGAGAAAATTTGGGTGATATAGTCAATATAAAGCTGCTTATATAAGTCCTAAATATATATAATATATATATGTTAGGGCTGTCAATCGAATAAACTATTTAGTCGTGGTTAATCGCATAATTGTCCATAGTTAATCATGATTAATTACAAATGAATCACACATTTTTTTATCTGTTCAAAATGTACCTTAAAGGGAGATTTGTCAACTATTAAATACTCTTATCAACATGGGAGTGGACAAATATGCTGCTTTATGCAAATATATGTATATATTTATTATTGGAAATCAATTAACAACACAGAAAAATCATAAATATTGTCCAGAAACCCTCACCGGTACTGCATTTAGCATAAAAAATATGCTCAAATCATAACATGGCAAACTGCAGCCCAACAGGCAACAACAGCTGTCAGTGTGTCAGTGTGCTGACTTCACTATGACTTGCCACAAACTGCATATGATTATCATAAAGTGGGCATGTCTGTAAAGGGGAGACTCGTGGGTACCCATAGAACCCATTTTCATTCACATATCTTGAGGTCAGAGGTCAAGGGACCCCTTTGAAAATGGCCATGACAGCTTTTCCTCGCCAAAATTCTGCGCAAATTTTGTGCGTTATTTAGCCTCCTCTTCGACAAACTAGTATGACATGGTTGGTACCAATGGATTCTTGGATTTCTAGTTTCATATGATACTAGTGTCTTCACTCTAACTTAAGCCCGCTACAATCCCCGAAATATCGAATAACGGCCAAGTTGTGTCAATGCGTCAAAGAAATTAGTGCCGTTAAAACAAATTTTTGACAGCCCTAATATATCCTGTGTATAATGTGTTAAAACATCTGCTGTCAAGTCTGTGTTATTATTTATTACACGGCTGTGTTGAATACTTGATTCTGATCAAGTCAATCAATCACGGCGTTCTGCGGTCTGTAATTTCTGTATAACAGACCGTTGCTATGGGTGCAGTTCAGATCTCCGTCTCTGGCGGACTGTTTTTGTGTCAAAATATAGATTTCTTCAGTAAGTCGCCGTGTAATAAGCGGGATAATGTACAGCTAGCGGGTCATTGTTGTGAAAGAATCCCCTTCAGGGCGATCCACTGCGCGTCGGGGTACAGCAATTTCACAACAATGACCGGCTCTCTGTACATTATCCCTTACATGTCAAACATTGGTCTGAGTGCAATGATGACATCAGTATAGATGAATCAGCTTCTAAAAGATTTATTTTGTCATCAGTATCTTAACTGCTAGCTTTTTACCTCCCTAACAGCCATAATTACTTCAGCAGTGCAGTTTATTTCCAGTTACAATGTGTACTATTTCAAAATGTTTGACTTTGGCACCCTCCAGTGGTTTTATCACCGTGGTATCATCGGTGCAAGCAGACCAAGGGACAAGGAGATAAAAGCAACACATGCAGCATACATTTTCACCCAGATTGTTTCATTTTGCTTCCAACATAAAAGTGAAACCTTCAGAATAATTTGAAGGCTACTGTAATCACATAAATAATATACACTTAGTGGCTCTTAGTCTTTATTTTGTCTCAAATGAATTAAGTACAAATCTTTATTTGAGCAGCTCCCTTTTCTTCAGTTGTCTTTAACCGTCCCTGTTTATCGTCTCTCTGCAGCACTACGGACAGTCAGCGCTCTTTAACTACGTGATGGACATTCTTAATATGGTCTTCACTGCTGTCTTCACTGTGGAAATGGTTCTCAAACTCATCGCTTTCAAACCCAGGGTGAGCAAATGTCTTCACTGTGACAACCACTTCCATCTAACTTTCAGCAAGAGAGCAAATAAGCACATGTCTCAAAATGTTAAACTATTGAATGTTTAAGAATGGAGCAGCGTACGTGAACGTGTAAAAACTGATTTTCATTTCCCCCCTCTACTGCCTGGCCAACAGCTCTGTGTTGCGAAGAAGGACAGGATGCTAGTAAGAGAGTGTGGGGTGCAGTGCTGACTTTCTTTTTAAATAAAATAGCCCTCACTGTTTGTCAAGTTCTTGGCAGCAGTGTTTCTGCATGTAATATTAGTATCAACATCAGCTCTAGTACGCTGCAGCTCAACCACAATCTGTAGAAATCAATGCACCATAGTCGAGAGTCCTTCAGCTGAAGTAGCCAGCAGGGCGTTTTAAGTAAATCAGAATAAGTCTATATACATTTCAGTGAAAGAGTAAAGACTTTGTGTTTGTGCTGATCTCACACCCAACTCGCCCACCACTCACTCCGCCTCACTCAGGGCTATTTCGGGGACGCCTGGAATGTGTTCGACGCCCTGGTTGTGATTGGCAGCATAGTAGACATTGTGCTCAGTGAGATTGATGTAAGTAAAGCTCAGCCTCAACGAGTCCCGCTTCTCTCTGATGACCTCTCTCTGCTCGGGCCACCTCGGCCCACACTGCTAGTCTCCGTGGCAGGACTCTGACTTCTGGCTTTTTATCTGATCAATCTTTATCTCCTCTTGTCTCTCTTTTTGTCTTCCCCTGACCCTGCCATCTCATTAAATCCACTCTTCTGATCATCTCTCCTTCTCTTCATGGTCTTTCTCTTTCATGCCCATCTTCACCCTTGTATGTAACGCCATGCATCAACAGCACTATTTCGCTGATGCTTGGAACACATTTGATGCCTTAATTGTTGTCGGTAGCGTCGTCGATATTGCTATCACTGAAGTTAATGTAAGTACTACTTTTTTTCTGCCTTCCAAGTTGAACTGAAGCCTTACAGGAAAGCCACATGGCACCTGCCAGCGTTACTCTCAGTCTCTAGTGCAGTGGTTCCCAACCTGTTTGGCCCAACCTGACAGGGGCGAGTCTCGGGTCAGACCTATAGGGGGGCTCAGCCCCTAATGAAAATGTGAGGGCATAGATTTTGTTTCAACATGGGGGGGCACACATTAAGCGGGGGGCATGGGGGCCCTCCCATGGATGTATTCAGAGAACTGGATACAACATTGGAGGCGGGACCCCGTCCGATCTTCTGGCGATCGTTCACATCCATTGGGAGCAGGCGCAGTAGCGTTCGCTCGGTCACGGGGTCACGCTGTTGTCACGGCTTGCTAACTCTCATTCACATGAACGGAGAAAGGGAAATAACTCTGGATTCGGCTATTAGTGCATTTTACAACTTTTAGGACCCAATGATTTAAATAAGTACTATTCAAGTGTTCATACTGGGATGTTGATTCACCTAAAAAAAAATTATCCGCTGACTTACAGACATCTCTTTCCCAATGTAAGTCTATGGGAAAAAGTATTTTTGGGCCCAATGGCATCATGTGACGGACATGGAAGTTGTAGTATCGTCGTTTGGCCACTATGAAAATTGGCATCAGCGACTGGTGCTCTTTCCGGGGGCTTGGGTCCTCCCTCACAAAATGTTGACATCAAACACTTAATTTCTTGCAATTTTTTGCACCAATTTCTGCCTTTTCTGCATCAAGTTATGGTGGAAATGTCTTTATGTTTTGAGGTCAGAGGTCAAGGGACCCCTTTGAAAATTGCCATGCAAGTTTTCCCTCGCCAAATTTTTCCTAACTTTGAAGTTTTATTTTGGCCTCTTTCCCGTCAAGCTAAATGACATGGTTGGTACAAATGGATTCCTTCGGTTTTATAGTTCCATATGATACCAATATTTTAACTCTAGCTTTAAGACTGAGCCCGCTACAACCTCTTAGAGACAGTAATGTCAGCCGGGATCGCCAGCAATCCCGCAGGTGTTTTGATAATTGCCACTCTCAATCGATGTAGTAAAAATTTGCAGTATTTCGCTAACACAAGAAAAGTAAGATCATCTGATGACCCCTCAGACTTTGTTTGGGAACGTCTTGTGGGAACCACTTCTCTAGTGTTTTCAGTTGTAGCCTCCACTTTAAAATGTTGTCTGCCAAACTAAGAGCTATCATGATACTTAGCATGCTAAATCGTTGTTATTTGTGGAAAGGCATTCATAGTTAAAGCGTCATTGGCTTATTCTGTAAAGCTTCAGTTTGACCTTCATTTACATCCTGTTGTTATTAGTGCTACATCTACAGTACAGTGAGTTAATCCAATAATCTGTCTTGTTGCAATTTTGCTTCTGCTAAATGTTTTATTGTGAATCTGTTGCAGTACTGTTTGTTGCAGGAATCATGACAAAATGTCTGTTAACTCTCGGACACGGCAGTGAAAATCCGGGTCAAAAACAGGAGTCTCTCTCACATTTCTCTGTGAACTGAGGCCTGTATTTGGTTCAGAGCAGGATGACTTATGATGTGGTTGTCTAATTCTTACTCTTGTTCGTTTTGTTTCCATAGAAACTTGTAGAGGCAAGTATGGCAATGAACAAAAAAATGTTGTGTGTGTGTCGTTTATAACAACTTTATCTCCGGGACCCCTTTACAGTGGATCAGAAACTAGATTGGTCATCGAATGAAAGCAAAAATAGATTTTTGTAGAACAGTAACATTGAAAGC